>JAULJZ010149734.1:0-10250 GCA_032270985.1 Heliamphora pulchella | reverse complement strand
ACAATAAATGAAAGGGTAAAGAGAGATGAGGAACAAGAACAGGAGTTGCAGCAATAAATGTGAGCTTGATGATTTCTGAGACTGATTTGAGCAATGGAACAGTAAATGCAAGTCTCCAACCTCTTAAATATTGAGAAGTAACTCCTTATATAAGTTCTTGTGAGTTGTTGACCGTTAGAGGTATGTGGGAATAATAAATGTCAAAAATTCAGCCGTTGAGATCTGCAGTATTTTGAATTTCTAACTTTAGGGTTGACACAATTAGCTTTGGTGTTGACACAAAGTGTCTAGGGCATGGTTCTTTAAGTGGTTGGGTCGATACAAATCTTTTAAGGGGTCGACACAATTTCTGCACTTTACCTTCTAACGTTCTGGGGTCGACACATTTGAATCTGGTGTTGACTCATTTGAGACTTCAGCATCCGGAAGAACAACTTTGTGGCGACTCAACTTGCCTTTGGTGTCGACACTAAATCTCTGCAGGAAGCCTCATTACTTTTGTGTCTACACATTTGGTCTCTAGGGTCGACACCAAAATTCTGTAGGTAGGCTCAGGACTTTTGGGTCGACACGATTTGTCTTGGGGTCGACACCAAAAATCTGTAGGAGGTCTCGGTTGTTTTGTGTCGACACAATTTTCATTTTTGTCGACCCAAACTTCTGGATATCAAAAGTGAGGATCACTTTTGTGTCAACTCAATTTGAGTCTTTTAGAGCAAATGCTCTTTTGTGTTGACACAAACCTTGTTTGTGTTGACACTAACTTTTTGATACATAAAGATCAACTTGTAAAACAGTTAGGGTGTCAAACCATTTGATCAATGGGTGTTGACACACTTGATAAGTTTCAAGTATACTTTGCCTTACAAGTTTTTGACTTAATTTTCAATTAAGATCAACACGAAATATTCTATTTCAAGAATGCTTAAGTGTTTGAACCTTTTTGAGAAAAAAGTCATTTCTTTTTGGCTAAGGTGTCAACTTTCATTATTCAAATTGCGTTAACACTTTCTTTTTAGAAATATAAAATATTATCCATTTAAAGCCATTTATTCTTAGAAAATGAATTATAAAAATCATCAAAATCAAATTAAAAAGCCCTTGGGCTAATAATTTGAATACAGTTTTTCGATAAAAAATTACTGGATGGGCAATCGCCGAAACAGGCTCCAGATTAAAATTTTTTGATATCGAATGATCAAAATAAAATCCATACTCACAATGTTAGATTCAGAATTATACCTTTTGAAATCTGGTAGATTGATTTCGGTTACTACAGCTATCACAACTGTGAATTATTCGAGTTGAAGCCCTGATTAAGCTTTCTATTGTATTTCCGATGCGAGTCACGAATGTATAGTGGGTTACGATCCTTCGTGAACTTAAACTTGCAAAACTAATCACAATAGGGAATACTTGGAAACCCTACTCTTGAAAGTTGACTTATTATTTATGTTTAGCATAACCGCATATATATGGGGTCACAGTAAGGACCTATAGAGTAAATATGACTTGGGCATCTAATGTAATTATGAAAACCTGCTTGCCCCTGAGGCAATTTCATAAAAACATAAATTACAATTCATACCACTAAAGAATCGTAATTGCACTCTCAGCCATATTCTCAAAATCAATTATTTGAACCCCTGTTATTAAATGCTTAACTCATCTCCCCACGTTAAAATTTCCGATACTCACTAATTAAATTTAATTTCTAACAATTTAATTTAATCGGTTTCTTAAAATTTTTTAAGTCCTTCCGCTTAACTTATTTGCTGGTCGGATAATTAAATTCACCTGTATGGTTTGGCCTAGTCAAAACTTTTAAGCTTCCTTAAGAGGGTATCATCAATTCTGAACAATCGAAACGTGGATTTTGTGAATAATTAATATTCACCATATAATTAATACCGCTATCCAACTCACCGGAACTATTGACCCATAAAAGATCGCACCCTCTAATGAATCAAAACAACGAATATTAAATAAACGTAAATAATAATTATTTCGGGATTAAGAGTATAAGCACTCATAATAATCTTGGGGTGTGAATTAATTTATATAGTTAGTATAAAATTAATCACCCAAATGTGGTCTTGCTCAATACATACAGAGTGTCGAAATAATAAATGACACTATTATCTCTTCCCCGTAACGAAGGTAAGCCTACAAAAATTCTGTACTATAGTTGTACCGATGGTTTATCTAATTTCATCTAAACTGTGAACAAAAACTTATATTCTGCAAGAACCAACAATCTGGTCTTCTGTGTGCAAGTCATAATACTCTACACACCAGATTAAATACTGTACAGGATAAAGGACAATCATACATAAAATAAAGAAATGATATCGCATTTATTGCTCATTAAGATTCTCATAAAATGAAAAAATAATTTTATTAAAAATAAAATTAAATACTAAAATCAAATAAAATTCATAGTTTTTAGTACACAATTTTGACACACAAGGGCTTAGAAAACCTAGGGATCGTCTCATGAACCTAGGACATAGACAATGCTACGCATATGACTAGGGTTTGAAACAAGGTTTGCTTGGTGCACCGGGGCTTAGAGTGCCTAGCTCACTAGAGCTTGAGAGACCTGAGACACCGTCTTGACTTAGGAATACCTAGGCAATACTTCGCATATGACTAGAATTTGATTTTCCTGGCGCACCATGGCTTAGAAAACCTATGGATCGTCTCACAAGCCTAGAACCTAGACAACGCTTCGTATATGACTAGGGTTTGGTTATTTCTCTTTCTTCATTCTCTTTTTATTCCATTTGATCTGACTGCTTTTATTTATGTCATATGATCTTCTTTTTTTTTCTTTTGCAGGCTGTTCAATCTATCCGCAGCTTCGGTGGTTCTAGAGACATGCTGGAGTGGTACGCTGCTCTCCCTGCCACCAGTCAAGCTTTTATCGATGGTTTTGGCTTCCTTTGATTCATACCATTGTTGGGTGAGAGCAGCAATGATAGGATCCAGATGACAACGCTATCAAAGAGGTGATGGGAGACCACCAACACATTTCATTTCACAACATTTGAGGCGACCTTGACCCCGCTTGACTTTGCCATGCTCACCGGCATCCAGGTTGGCGGCGATCACATCTCGTTTGATCCCGACATCCCACGATCTACGGAGGCTCTAACTTACTTCCTGGGCACCGTTCCAACCCAAATGGACCAAGGACGTGTTAGGTACACCTAGTTTTATTCTCACTTATGTCATTTCCACTGCATCGAGCCCCGCCACTATGAATGGGTCGCCCGAGCATTTCTACTGTACATGTTCGGCGTCTCCTTGTTTGCTAACAAGGAGAACACCGTCCATTTTCATTATCTGGGAGCCCTTTTCCACTTAGGTTGGGTCATGTCATATGAATGGGGAGGCGCTGCTCTTGCTAACCTCTACGGCTCTACGAGGGCAGTAACGAGGATCCCACAAGAGTTGAGCGTAGGGGGATACTGGAGGATCTAGGAGGTATATTCTTCTCATTGTATTTTTGTAGTTCCATTCATTTACATAACTGTCATTTGTGCTTCTGTTGTCTTCTTCTTTTGGAGTTGTGGTGCTATGAGTTTCTCGAGATGCATGTCCCAGAGAACTCATATGCTAATCCTCTAGGATCCCTCACGCCGCTCAGTGGGCTTGGGGGCTGAAGGGGAGAAAGCAAAGAGGGAACTCATATGCTGATCCTTTAGACCGGTTAACCCCAGACCAGGTATAATTTCTACTTGTTCACTGTACTGTACTGTTCACACTGTCTCTTTGCTTATTACTGATTTGTACTGTTCTGTTCACTGATCTAATCTATTTGCTGATACTAATCTACTCTCTACTCTGCCTCTATTTTTTTACCAGATATTTTTCACCTTTACAGGTTCATTGGGATGTTTGGTGGGGGATGGAGGAGAGGGCTGGCGCAAATCTGATGTGCAGTCATGGCACCTCTCGGTTGCGGGTTGCTAGAGGGCCCGTTCTGCCAGCAGTGGTATTTGGGAGAGCGAGTCGTCCGGCAATCCCTCAGCCTAGATCACTTTCGGATCCCTGGATCCCCGTACCTCTTCTAGCTTCCATGGGATAAACAGATTATATGGGGGACCTCTACATTATGTTGGAGGTAGCTGGAGCTCCGACATCTGCTTTTCTGGAGCTGGCTAGAGATTATATGACATGGGCAAGGGGACATCCGATGAGACCGATGGGTGTGGCACCGAGATTTAAGATTTGTTTCAAAATGAAAATAGAGAATTCAAGAGTTAATTTAAAAGTCTTTTAACACCTTGAAAACAAAAATGTCTTGAAAACCCTTTTTTATTAAAAAATAGAGTCGCCACTTGATTTTTGAAAAAAATAAAGAAAAATAAAAATGGGCCATTGATCTTTGAAAACATTAATCAGAGAAAATAGGGGTTTATGGGCTAAGGTATGAATCGGGAAAGGTATTAGGTACCCCGTTAGCACAATTGTAAGGTTGGCCTTTACTAATCATCATTGGTTCTTTAATTTTGTTTCTTAAATGCATGCAAATACAAAAAATATGGGCAAAAAGAGAATATTCAAAATCAAATAATAAAAATACATAACATGGGTATATAGAAGGCCAAACAAAGAAAAAAAGAAAATCCTAGATCCTAAGGCATGCAAATTCTAACTAAAGAATACATGGAGTAAACCGCATGTGATATACATAGCATTAAATCATTTTTGTGAAATTAATAAATCCTAATCATGTCAAAATTAAACTAAGCACAACATGAATTCAATCAAAGGAGAAATAAACATAAGGAGTTCTAAGCCTTAAACATGCTAATCTATACTATAAATTGCATACTAGCCACTTCAATCATAGCAAGATAGAATACTGTAAAAGCACAATTAAGCTACTGGAGCAAAATTAATCTACTAAAATGAAACAGAAGTGGCGATCGTAACATACAGATGTTACGGTCGCAAAAACCTAAGTCCAGAAGGTTTCGGCCATGAAGATCAGAATCACACCCGCAAACATGTCAATGCATATTTATCATACCGCAACAAATGGACATAGCGACCGCAAGGACTTTGAGCACTTTTTACTGAACAATGTACTAGGGTGCTGGTGTACAGTATAAACAGAGCATAATTAACACTATTTTAATTAAACTACCGTGAAAGTTAACCAAATTATCAAAAATTAAACATACTCTTGATTTAATAACCCAAAATTAATAATCAAAGCGATTAAATCTAGTTATACCAAAATTAAAGAACAATCATGCTCGCGGTCCTAGTAATAAAAAGTTATCAATCAAACATGTGAATATTAAACCTAACGATGGCAACATTAGTGAAATAGCATGCAATTCATGAATTAATATTCAAAATTCTAACATGACCTCTTCACTGGAGTAAAGAATGTGAAGAGAGAAGTGTCAGGAATCAAACAAAATACCTAGGATGCAACAATCCAGATGAATCCTCGAGCTGTAGAGTGTGGTGATTAGCTCTCTGGTCTCCGAGGAGCAGTCCGATTCCGATATCAAAGTCGAGCGAGAGTGTGGATCGAGATATTAGTTGAGAACACAGCAGAGTACCAATGTACTTTTGTGTAGTACTCGATAAAGCGGCAATATATCATTGTCGGGAAAAAGGTCTTTTTTGAAATTATACCAAAGGTACGTTTATGTAGAGTATACCAGCCAAGGAGATACTGCCACATTTGATGCTCAGACTGGGCTAATCAAGGTTGCGGTCGCCACCTTTAAAGGTTGCGATCGTGAGGTGTGAGGTTGCGACCGTGACAAATATTAGGGTTTCCAAGAGATTCTTATTGTGGTCGTAACATTCAAATAAACGGTCACGAGGTTCAAAAGGATGTGGTTGAATTACTTAGGCCATTGAACCACCAAGTCGCAAGGTTCAAAAGGTTGCGGCCTCAAAGTTCACAAGATGTGATCTTGTGATTTGGTTTCACGGAATACTAGATTTGGATTGCTTCCCAGTGATCGTGTGGAGTCATCATTCCCACTTGGTTTTCATCATCGAACTCAACTGGATAAGTTTAATATTTGGCAGGGTCAAATTAGAGTGTCTACAGTTGCTTCTCTTTGACACAACTTACATACCAATGCGTGATGCGAGTTATATCAAAGTCCTAGAGACAACATCCATTTGACTGAGCTGCTAATCTTAGGCTACAAAACACACAAGCATACAGATGATGGTGGTCATGACCGAATTTCTATCCAGTTGCCTACGTACCCTTTTGCTAGGATCATACCAAAACTTAGTTCCGGGGCAAATGGAAAAGATGCAGAATGCAAGATGTAAAATATGATGTAGATGCTAGCAGGTCAAAATATATCCTAAGGGTCGAGTCAAGACCTAGTGGAGCATGAGCAAACAACAATTCGAAGATCCAGTCAAGATCTAAGAATTTTATTGGGAATAAAATAACCACAAGGATCGAGTCAACATCCTAAAAATTATCTTAACTGAGAAACAATGAATTAATAGGTTGAGTCAAGACTTAAAAATTCGGGACGAGAACGGGATAAAAATAATTAAAAAGTCAGGTAAAGACTTTAAAATTGAAATTTATCGGGAAAAAATCACAAATTAATAGGTCGAACCAAAACCTAAAATTTTGGGATGAGAATACAAGATAAAAATAATTAAAAAGTCGGGTAAAGACTTTAAAATTAAATTTATTGGGAAAAAAATCACAAATTAATATGTCGAGACAAGACCTACAAATTTGGGACGAGAACACGAGATAAAAATAATTAAAAAGTCGAGTAAAGACTTTAAAATTAAATTTAAATCGCAAAAGAAGCACCCAAACATGCCTTTAAGAACAAACACAAACCCCAAAAAGCAATCATGACAAAAAAAGTACACCCGCAACATCCAAACTTGGCAATCATAGGGTTTGGGGATCCAGGCCGCAATGTGACCGTTGGTTTTGGTTACGGTCGCAAGCATTTGTCACAAAAACCTTGCGGTCGCATGGAAACGGTTCAAAAACCGTACGACCGCCAACATCAAATGTTGCAGTCATAGGGTTCAGGCGCCATAAAGGCCCGCCAAATGCGCAGGGCAGCCTTCATTTCGCATCCTCCACTCTTTCTCTTCTCCTTCGAACTCTCTCAACCTTCTCTTGGTTCCTCATGGCTTTTGAGACTTTCTTTGGTATTTCTTAGAATCTCCTTCATTTTCTCCACATGGCGGGCCACGGTCATGGTGATGACTTCTTTGGGGCATGGTGAGGTCCTTCCGCCTTTGACAGCTCTTCTCTCAGCGCTATAGGAGGTTCCGGCTCCTGTGCTCCTGTTGATGGGATCACCGCACCTCAGCCTTCCACTTTTATGGGGGCAATGGACATACTTGTGACCGAGGCTGAGCGGTCTTTACTTCGTGCTGCTGAGGAACAGGATAGGGTGACATGGGCGATAGCCGCAGCACAGGCAATTACAGATCAAGCGGCAGCAGAGCAAGCAGCTACCGAGGTTAAGATTGCTGACTTCTTGGATCCCCATGCTAGTGAAGGGATCTCCACTCCTTTGGACCCTTGCCACTATGCTCTGGCTCCTCATCGTCTGAGACCCAGGGGAAAAAGGAGATACGAGCCTCCAATTGCTGATGTTACTCCCAATCTTCTCCGCAGGTCATTGGACCACCTTTCTCGCCCTAATCATGCGGTAAGTCCTCTTTTCTTTTCTTTCAATTCAAAATATTAGAGCATGCCTTGTAGCTTTGTATTTGAACATAAATGCATGTTTAGAATCCCTCGTTACTTGAGATATAGCGTATGTGATTAAAGAACTTGTAACCAATTGCCCTAGTTGAAAGCAAATATCAAATTAATAAAAGGAACTTAAAATGCAATTCAAATATATTGTTAATATTAAAAGGACAAACTTGGACATTAGACCGAGGACTAAATAGATTACCTAAGCAACTGGAGATTTTGGGACAAACACCTAGATGCTAGGGTTTAGAACATAGGTGCCTGGAAAACGGGGCTTTAAAACATAGGGTTCCTGTGAAGCAAGGCTTGAGGTGCGTAGGAAGTGGGGCCTTAGAGAACATATATGGTTTTAAAACATAGATGCCTGAGAAACAGGGCTTTAGAGAACATATAGGTGCCTGAGGAGCAGGGCTTAGGAAAACATATACGTGCCTGAGGAGCAGGACTCGGGGTGCCTGGGAAGTAGGGCTTTAGAAAACATATAGGTGGCCTAAGGAGCAGGGCGAAGCAGGGCTTAGGGTGCCTGGGAAGCAGGGCTTTAGAAAATATATAGGTGCCTGAGGAGTAGGGCTTACGGTGAACTTAAATATCATCACACACACACGAACCTAGGGTTACAAAAAAGGATTTTCCTGGCGTACCAGGGCTCAGAGTGCCTAGCTCGCTAGATCTTAAGAGAACCTAAGGATAATCACACACACACGAACCTAGAGCTCGATAGAAGGATTTACCTGGTGCACCAGGGCTTAGGGTGCCTAACTCACTAGGGCTTAAGAAAATCTAAGGATCGTCACACACACACGGACCTAGGGTTTAAAAAAGGATTTTCCTGGTGCACCAGGGCTTAGGGTGCCTAACTCACTAGGGATTAAAAGAACCTAAGGATCGTCACTCATACACGAACCTAGGGTTTAATAGAAAGATTTACCTGGCATACCAGGGTTTAGGGTGCCTAGCTCACTAGGGCTTAAGAGAACCTAAGGATCGTCACTTACACACGAACCTAGGATTTGACAAAGGATTTACTTAGTGCACCAAGGCTTAAGGTGCCTAACTTGCAAGGGCATAAGAGAACCTAAGCATTGTCACTTACACATGAACCTAGGGTTTGATAAAGGGTTTGCCTGGTGCACCAGGGCTTAAGGTGCTTTGCTCACTTACACACGAACCTAGGATTTAAAAAAGGGTTTGCCTGGCACACCAGGGTTTAGGGTGCTTAGTTCACTAGTGCTTGAGAGAACCTAAGGATCGTCACTCACACACGAACCTAGGGTTTGATAGAAGGATTTGCATGGCGCACCAGGGCTTGGGGTGCCTAGTTCACTAGGGCATAAGAGAACCTAAGGATCGTCACTTACACACGAACCTAGGGTTTGACAAAGGATTTACTTAGTGCACCATGGCTTAAGGTGCCTAACTTGCAAGGGTATCGTCACTTACACATGAACCTAGGGTTTGATAAAGGGGTTCCCTTGCGCACCAGGGCTTAAGGTGCTTTGCTCACTAGGGCTTGAGAAAACCTAAGGATCATCACTTACACACGAACCTAGGATTTAAAAAAAGGTTTTCCTGGCACACTAGGGCTTAGGGTGCTTAGCTCACTAGGGCTTGAGAGAACCTAAGGATCGTCACTCACACACGAACCTAAGTTTAGATAGAAGGATTTGCCTGGCGCACTAGGGCTTAGGGTGCCTAGCTCACTAGGGCTTATGAGAACCTAAGGATCGTCACTCACACACAAACCTAGGGTTTGAAGAAAGATTTTCTTGGCACACCAGGGCTTAGGGTACCTAGTTCACTAGGACTTCGAAGAATTTAAGGATTGTAACTCACACACGAACCTAGGGTTTGATGAAAAGATTTGCCTGGTCCACCAGGACTTAGGGTGCCTAGCTCACTAGGGCTTAAGAGAACCTAAGAATCGCTGTCTGGATTTAGGAATACCTAGACACTACTTCGCATTAAGATTTGAGTATTTCTCTTTCTTCATTCTCTTTTGCATCTGCTTTATTCGAACAGTTTTATTTTATCTTCTTATCATCCTCTTTTTACTTTTTCAGGCTAGCAGATACATTCGTGGCATCAATGTTTTAGGTGAGGTACTAAAGTGGCATGCAGCTCTTCCAGCCCCTAGCCGAGCCGTCATGGATGATTCTGGCTTTGTGCTATTCATACCATTGTTGGGTGAGACCAGTAGTGACAGAGTTTAGCTGACTGCTCTAGCAGAGAGGTGGTAGGATACCACCAACACCTTCTACTTCACGACATTCAAGGCCATACTAATCCCACTTGACTTCGCCATGATCACATGCATTCGAATAGGTGGGGACCCTATTCCTTTTGACTCCACCATCCCCAAGTTCGTGGAGGCTTTCACCTACTTCTTGGGCACAATTCCTACCCAAATGGACCAGGGTCGTGTCAGGTACTCCTGTTAGGAATGTATACTGAAAAGCTATGCTTTTTAAGTTTTTTTCTTGATCCCTGGCATATTAATGAGAAACATTTG
>JAULJZ010149733.1:5000-10250 GCA_032270985.1 Heliamphora pulchella | reverse complement strand
TTATAACTTATAAGTTTATATAATATAATAAACTTATATTAATAAACTTATATAATATAATAAATTTGAATACAAAAAAAACTAATAAGTTTGTAGAATATAATAAACTTATATAATATAATAAATTTTAAAAAAATCAAAAAAATGGGCCGGTCCGGTCATGCCCGCCCAAAGGCTCGCCTAGAGGCTCGGACCCGTAACCCAAATCCGAGCTCTTTAGTCTTAGGGTCTGGGGCGGACCCCTGACAAAAAAGCCCAGCCCGACCTGGCCCGAAAATTCGGCGGAAGCCCGCTGTGCCCGGGCCGGGCTTGGCCCGCCCGGTCATGGCAGAGCCGGGCTGCGCCCAAATTACATTCCTAATCTCTATTGACTATGAGACTTAGTATGGTAACCTCGTCGACAAATGAACAAGTTAATATAGTTTTTTCGTAAAAAATCACATGACAGTAGTGATGAAAAAATCAAAATTCATTTAATCGAAATATCAAAATTACAAACTTGAAACAAGCCAATAATTTTTTACGAAAGATCAAAATTAATAAAATAAAAATAAAAATAAAAATATGTCACAAACAACTAAAAAATAATAAATTTTTATGTACAACAATTTTTACAATAGCTATTTTTATAGTCTTCGAACTATCAAAAATATATGCATAAATTAACCGAGTTGTTGAATAAGCGTGCACTGCGGTATGATTGTTAGGTTGAAATTTATTTAATTTTATATTTAGAAGAGTAAAATTGAAAATTGTTAGGAAAAAAGCAAAAAAATTTAAAAGCAAAAAAACCAAAAATTGGATGTTGAAAGACGAGGTTTTTTTTGGCCTTTTTGGGTTTTAAGAAAAAAGTCAAAAAGTCGATTTTAAGACAGTAGCGAAACGAGAACTAAGTTATAGTGTTTGAGATATTGATACGATTTTTTTATTTTTGTGCGAGGATTGTCTTTTTTTAATTGAGGGTATTATAATAATTTTAATTCAAAAAAATTACGGTGTTTTGAATATGTACAATTTTTTTAAAAATTAAGAGATAAAAAAAATTAATTAATTATTTTAAAAAACTAAGTAGTATGACATAAAAGTTGATTTTTTTTTTAAAAAAGCCGGCTTTTCTAAGGGCGTAACCATCAAGTGTAGCGCTAGGGTTGGATTGAACCGGGTAATCCAGTATGAGTAATTGACAGTGAACCGAACAAGACCGCATGATTTTATACCCAGCAACTGTAGCGCTAGGGTTCAAGCATTTTTTAAGTGGTCTCCCTCCCTCCCCTCAGCAGCTTCTTCTGGCCGTTAGGGTTCAAAAGTTCGCGTTCCAGTTGTTCAACGATCCACAATCCATCACGCAGGTTCTCTCTCTCTCTCTCTCTCTCTCTCTAACTCGTTCTTTACGTACGTATTTATATAATTGTATTTATTTGTAGCATCTCGTCAGTTCTACATCTGTTATTCTTGGGAAATTTCAACCTTCTTGTTTCTTGTTTAGAATCCTTTCATCTGATAAACAAGTTGCGGCATTGGGACAGAAGAGATGAGTGGAACGGCAGAGAAAGGGTCGACAACCACAAAAACCCCGGCAGATTTTCTCAAATCGATTCGTGGGCGACCTGTTGTTGTCAAATTGAATTCTGGTGTTGATTATCGAGGTCACTCACGCCATTCCTGTACAACTCTCTCTGTTCATAATCGTTTGTAACTGTATTGTCCTTTTTTTAAAAAAAATGTTTTTCTTTTAGCTGTCATCTGCTTCACGGAGAATTCTTCTTCAGCATCGTTTTAGGTTGGAAGCACAGAATAAATACGTTTGATTAGTGGGTGATTCTATTGACACCTTAAAAAAATCTTTCTGAAACGAAAAACCCTAGTTCCAAATCTGGAGAGAGGAAGAGGGGGAAGGCGAGGAGGGGGAGGTGCAATCAGTGAAGGAGGAGGGTCATAGTGCGGCAAGTAGAGGGAGAAGAGGGAGAGAGAGAGGGAGCGTGAAAACGGGTAACGGCAATGGTGGGTCAGCAGCTGTAGGGTTAGTGGTAAGGTTGAGAGGAAGGGCTATTTGAAATAAAAAGATAAATTTTGTAGTTGTTGGAAGAATTATTTAAGGTGTCAATAGAATCACCCTTGATTAGCTATGCTCCAATTTGCAAGTTGAGATTTGTGGGGAAACAGTTTGTATGCGTGGATGTTTGAGTGGATGTGTGTGCGTATTCCCCCAATAAATCTTTCGTTTCCAAAAATAGAGGCATGTGTGCGTGGACCTTTGGTTTTTATGGTGCTTTGGCATCAAATTCGTTACATATGCATTTTGCCTAGGGAAGGCAGCATATCAGGTCCTACAACCCGGTGAGAGGGTTATGACTCAGGATGGAAGTCATTTTGGGGGAATGGTACCTTTTTCTAGTGTTGTACTTAAATTAGTAAAATTCCTTTTTTAAAATTTATGTAGAAAACATAAACCTCCATTTATGTCTAAGGTTTATCTTTAGGGCATCACTTGGTGACTTTCTCTCAGTCTCAGTTACATCATTCACAATATTGTTGTGATGTCACGATGTCTCTACTAGGTGCTCATGTCCTTCCTCTCATAAGTCCCGTTCTCCCGTTCTCTTTTTCAAATGAATGTTAATTTAGCTAAATTGGTAGCAAGGAACCCCCTAAATAATGGATCAGATACTTATAGAATATAGAATAGAAGTAATATAGAAAAGTCATTAAAACCAATGTCATAATTTCAAGTAATAGAAAACTCATTAAAACCACTTTCATGAGTTTTTTCTCCTCGAAGTCAAGGCTGATGTTGGAGCTCATTGCCCAACATCATCATCTCTCATCTCTTGCTTATGGTTGATGCAGCTTAAGAATTTATTGAGATAAATATCCCCTAGTTAGGGTTTATCCAAACCTTGTATAGGGATTAGATGTAAATAATCAGTTTTACATGAATTAATTAGCAGTTTCTTTTTACAATACAAAAACATTGTGAAAAATAATTTTGAATCCCCTGTCAATAGGAAGCCCGTTAAATGATAATTAACGTTTTCTCAAATTGTTGGGTTGGAGCTCAACAGAGTGTTCCCCAAAAGATTTGGAAATAATAGCTGCAGGTAGTCATTTGGCAAGACCATCAACAAGTCGATTAGAAGGTTAAAAGAGTCACCTAGAAAGCAACAGCAGACTGAATCACAAAAAAAGTCATAAGTGACATCATTGTACTTTGAACAGTTTGAGGCACCAACTAGGATTTTGGACAAGCTGATTAGTGGCATAAATATTGTGTTATAATCTTTATTTGAGCAATATATTATTCAATAGTGTGGGGTCCTTTATGGAAATTCTGATTTTCATCTCTCAAGATGTCAACAAGAGCTTTAGATTTTTGCGAGATGGCGTTTCCAACTCTTTCCCAGATGTCATTGACTATGTATGCACTTGGGCACTATTTGAATACAAAAAATGGGCTTTTGGAAGGTGAAGGTGATTATTGGTGGTTTTTACTGGCTGGCATGTGGGTTAAATTTGAACCGTTTTGTGGTTTTATGGGATAACAATAGTGTATGGCTTGCAAGTAAAAAGAAAGGATTGAAGGGCTATTTGGGACTTGTTAACACTTGATCTGTGCTGGTTTTTATAATTGAAAGTGGGAAACATTAAAGCTTGCAAATAGAGTTGTTAAGAGTGGTAAAAGTGAGAAAATTCCTTCTTACTCTACCGTTGTTTCTTAAGGTGGGGAGATTACAAAAAACCTAGGAAAGTTTGGAGGACCAAACTTTTTAGGGTGGACAGAATGTAATACCCCATTTACTCTTATTATCCGAGAAACTCAAGAATATCCCAGAAATCCCAAGATGACATAAGATCCCTGCAACGAACTTGTAAGTGAGAACCCAAGAAAAACAAGTAGTAAACATCTAGAACGAAATTCCTGAGAATAATAAAAGTTAGAAGTGCGGTAGGTTAGGAAGGAGGAGGAAATTGTAAGCATCACTTGTAGATTCATAACCGTGGCAGTTATACACCAAGGCTAGGGTAAAAGTTCTGTTACACAATTTACAAGAAGTCTAGAAGCTTCATAAATTTTAAAATCATGTTTCCATTGTTTTGGAACAGTTACTTGGCACCACATAGAGTTCTAAAAAGCAATTAATTATAGGAGAACTTATTCAATCAGAAAACTAAGACTTCAACTTCTAAAATCCATTCAAATTCAACAAAACACATGTAAGGACTTATTAATATAATTACTTGACCTGTACTATAGAAAATGGACCATAAATACTTCTCATAAAAAGACTTGACTAAGCTAAGAATTTGATCACGGGCTGTTCCAATTGGTACTGCTTTAAACAGATGCCAATTTTCAACTTGTTCACGTCTTCAAACTTACTTTTTTGAGCTTTTTGTGGTTTTCATCACTACTAGCAGAAATTGGTCCACCTTCAAATTTTTATTTTTATTTTTTATTGTGGTTTAGATTTCAAATAATGTTTTGAGTGCTCTTTCTCGTTGATATTTTTTAGGTAGTGCTTTAATAGATCCATTTTTATTTAGATATGATCTGCAATGTTTGTTATGGGAAAAATGGTAAGGGAAGGGATTGATGACGATGTGCCCATAAGGAAATGGCAGATTTTCGAAAATGTGGATTGGAAATAGTAGATGGAAGTTAATAGATTGTTAGTTGGGAAAATGTAGAAAGTAAGAAAAAATAGGGAAGTTCTTTTTTTTTTTTTGTAGAGGATTTTTGAGTAGGATAAGGAAGATAGTTGAAGAACAAAATGGAGAAGAAATTTCAAAACTATGGTTGAAGAAGCTAAATGAACATTTTTGAAGAGAGAGGGTAAACATGGGCCTGCCTTTGATATCATGAAACTTAGGAATTAAGAAGTCTAGAATCTAGATACAATTGAAGAAGATTGTACTTTGGCCGGCTCTTTAATTGTGTTGTTTCTTCATATTTTTATTCTTCTCACTCCCCTTCTCGTTTTTTTTTCTCTTCTCAATGCTATGTAAATGTCTTTCCAACCTTTTTAGTTTCAAAAGATAATTAACTAGCGATAATGCTAAAAAAGGTGATAAAAAAGAATAAAATTAATCTTTTCCCTCCTGTCTTCTTTACTATATTCTCAATGCTATTTAATTGCCTTGCCCCACTTTTCAAGTTTCCCATTATAATAAATCAGAGAAATGAGACAATTGAATCTCAAATCACACAACCATTTCCATAGGTGACATTGCACATGATGCCACTCATTTCGG
>JAULJZ010149732.1:0-10251 GCA_032270985.1 Heliamphora pulchella | reverse complement strand
GTAAGATATTAAAAGTTTTTCTGAAAAGGTTTTTAAATCTCCATTGCTAGCAAAGAAACCCAATTCTCCCCCCCCCCTCTTGGGTTGCCTGTTTCTAACACAATGGATTGGTCAGAGTAAATGTCAATATTTATTCTGCATATGTTCATATATTTAATAAATTAAATATATAGGAAAAAAAAAATTTAACATATTCATTTATGCCTCGAGGAGTTTCATCCTCTAAAGGGTTTAACAGGGTTCATCCCCCTTGATTTGATATTTAATAATAAATTAAATATTTTTAAAAAAAATAAATAAATAAATAATTTATTTATGCCGCATAATCGTTTACATCCTACGAATAAACTAGTTGATCGTGTCGCAGAGCAAGCAACACTCGGCGCAGCCGAGGGAATTTACGCGTAGCGGGTAGAGTTTTATCCCTCGGAGGGTTTGACAATATTCAAATCAACCTTGAATAGAGATTTAATAACAAATTAAATAATTTTAAAACAAAATAAAATAAAAAATAATTAATAACTTTATTTATATCTCGCAGAGTTTTATCCCCCGGAAGGTTTAACAGGGTTGTCCCCCCTTGAATAGATATTTAATAATAAATTAAATAATTATAAAATATAAAATAAATAATTAATAATTAATAATTTTATTTATATACCTCGCAGAGTTTCATCCCCCGAAGAGTTTTATCAATTGAGATTGAAATACGGTCACAAAAGTATTAAGGTGGATAAAATATTAATAAAGTATTCACCTTTATGTGCTACCAATGCCAGTGAATTGGTCAAAGTAAATGTGTATGACCGGAGGTTAGATGAAAATGACAGTCTGCAGGCTTATTTTGTATTCCCTGTAGATTGTCAGTGTGAGTTAATTTATTATGAGAATGGATATTGTTCTATTAATGAAAAGCATGCTCCATTGGTGGTCAAGTACCGCCTAGAAGAATCTAATATCAAAAGGGGTGTTACATATTGTAAAATGAATGAGTATCTGAAGTATTCTACTAGTGAGATGCTGAAAGATTCTGTAATGAGACCGCCATCAATCAATGTGATGGAAAAAAATAAAATAGAGAACATGTTGATGTTTGGCACTGTGCTCCTAGTAGTGCTGTTCCAATCCTCACTTGGTCTATGTCTCTATGTTTGCCGGAAAGGAGGTCCAATCTCTTGATTGGAGGTTTTGGAGAATCTGGATCAGTCATTGATGAATACACAGCTCATCCTAGCGTGTCGGAGATTGATATACGCAGAGGAGGAGTTGGCATAACGGAGTTGGATCCTAGACCGTCCATTTTTTAAGTTGGAATTTGGAAAGATGAAGTGGAGATGAGGGATTCTGTTATCATGGACCCTCAAGAAATTTCTAACATATTAAAAAATGTAATAATGAGTGTTAAAAATAGTGATGAGAGTAAAGAGGTAATTACAGATGAGCAGAAAAATGTTGTAAGCAAAGGAGATGTTTAGAAATTTCATTTGCACATTTGACAATGCATAGTGTGCATTTAATAAAGTTTGATAGAAGTTTGCATTGATAAAATCAAATATTACATTATAACTTAACTCTTAAATTAACTATTAATTCAATATTTATCATCTTAATTTATGCCTCGCAGAGTTTCATTTTCCGGAGGGTTTAACAGGGTTCATCCCCCCTTGAATTGATATTGAAGAATAAATTAAATAATTAAAAAAAATAAAAATAAAGAAAATAAAATATTTATTTATACCGCATAATCGTTTACATCCTACGAATAAACTAATTGATCGTGTCGCAGAGCGAGCAACACTCGGCGCAGTCGAGGGAACTTATGCACAGCGGGTAAAGTTTCATCCCCTGGAGGGTTTAACAAGGTTCATCCCCCCTTGAATAGATATTTAATAATAAATTAAATAATTAAAAAATTAAAAAAAAAAATAATTCATCCCCCAGAGGATGAACCCTGTTAAAGACAATAGGTGTTTTAACCAAATGGTGAGGAGGATATGGAGGCAAACAGCACCTCCTAAGTGCTTGTTGCTAAGCTGGATGGCTATTCCGAACAAAATTGCCACAAAAGATATCCTAGTTAAGAGGAAAATATTGAAACCATGTTCCAATCTAAGGTGCGTTCTATGCAATCAAGAAGAGGAACCTGTTAATCATCTCTTCGTGAACTGTATTGTAGGTTGGAAGGTATGGTCATTAATAATGCCCTGGTGAGATAGGAGGTGGGTTGCACCAGGCACCTTGTGTGATCTCTTCAACTTTTGGGTGCGCGAAAAGAAGAAATTACTGAAGAAAGAGTTGTGGAATACCTCTTTTATTGCTGTCATTTGGTCCATTTGGCTTGCTCAGAACAGGTTAGTTTTTGATAATGTGAGAATGAGTGGGAGGAGATTGCGTATTTGACAAAAATGAGAACTGGGCTATGGTTGAAAGGTACACTGGGTGGTAGACTTTATAAGATGGAAGAAGTGGTTTTTAATCTCTTAGCAGTTATACATTGATATGGCATCTCCGACCTGTTGATCTCTCATCAACTAGCTTTGGGTGGAGGTTAGATAATGTAATTAAGACACATGATGTAGTGTAGGTGCCTTTTGCAACCTTTTGCAATCAGGTTACCTGATATTAGGAGAGTTCTTGGGGTAGTAGCTACTGAAAAGTATAAGTCTGGGTGTTTTAATCTTGTATCACCTAATTGCATCTATAATATATCGTTTTGTTTTGCCGTTCAAAAAAAAAACTTATTATTTCCACAAATAAGTTTAACTTTTGTAAACTCCTCTTTTAATTGATATACTTGTGCCAACACCTTCTCATATCTTTCTTAAGAATTTTGTACCAACTTTGCAAGCTTGTCAAACTCGTTGTGTATATTGTCATAACGATGTGCTTCAAGTGTTTCAGATAAATTATCGTAACTGATTCAAACTTTAGTGTGACTCATTTTCATAAGTTCTTCACATCTTGGCAAAATATATTTATCAAGTAATCGACAAATTTTATTTTCTAATAATATTGTAGTACAATGTTTGCACAATATTTCTCAAAATTCAAACAACTAATAACTACAATTTGCTTCAAAACCATTCTCCTTCAAACAAACATTGAAAGTTGCATGTTTTTTTCATTTTCCTTCTTTGACTTCATATTTGGAAAAACTATTGCTTTCATTACATAAAAACATGTTACAATAAATTTTTCTAACCCTTATTAGACCTCTTTAAATTTTAAAATAGTGTAATTATTCCTGTGACTCATAACGATTTATGCATGAACCATATGAATTCAAAAAATTGAAGTCGGCTTTATTTTCATTCTCCACTTTTTTGTCAATGTATTGTAACTTGCTCCAAAAATTGTTTTAACACGATTTTGGAGTTAATAGACCCATCAAAAAATGCGTGCATTCTTTTCCTTCACCAGGTAGTTGGCATCCTTGTTTAGAAAATATCTTTCACAAATGTAGACAAAATCCCTTTATGCCTCTCGTCATACAAGCCAAGTAACTATTCATTACTTTCAAATTTATACTTATCAATGAAACTGTACTAATTTTTTTCATATACTTCTTTTGTTAAGGAGTCGTAAACTTTATTTTGTATATGAAATTTGATCATTCTATATTCTGTGTACCCTCTCAAAGTTTGAGACACTTTTTCATGATATATGTCATAAACACCACTGATATCGTGCATTAGAAAAAATAGTCTCAATGGCCTTCTTCATTACTTTATCTTGATTCGTTGTTATTGTATTACGAGGACAATTGGACATACAAATCAGTCTAAGTTCTGAATAATCATGTAAATATTTTTTATGTTTTCATGCAAGATGAGTTCATACCTTAATAATGTAAATTGTCTATGATAATTTAACCCTGTAAAAGATATCCAAAAAAAAAACATGTCATATTTATCCGCTTGGAAGATGGTATTCCAAATTCGTGGCTTCACTGTAGAAGTTAGGACTTGTAGCTTTTAAATTGTTGATAAGGACTTATATATAGCTTTTAAATTGTTGATCAATGTGATGAGAAGAGGTCTAGCAAAAAAAGGACAAGTAGATGCGTTATGCTTGGCCAATGGAAAAGAAAAAGAAGAAGAGAAAAAGTCACTATTTTGGGCGCAAGAAAAAAAAAAAAAGACGGGAGTGTGACGGTGAGTTATGCAATAATTAATTAAGAATTATTAGGCATGGGACCCACAAAGAGTTAAAGGACACTTTTTTGGACAATATTATGGGTTTCCTTTCTCGATAAAGCCCCGTTTGCATGGTTGACTTATTGAATTATTTATTTATTAATAAATAAGTTAAAATATAAATAAGTTAGTATGTTTAGATGATTATTGTTTTATTTATTTATTTAGTTTATAAGTTATTTTGTTTGGTTTATAAGTTAGTTTATATTGGCTTATAAATCAATTTATTTGGCTCATTAGTTTATTTTGACTTATAAATCAATTTATTTGGCTTATTAGCTTATTTGTTTATTTGCATATTTTTAGCTTTTTTAATTACCCAAATGACGTAACTTATTTTTTAACTTATAAGCTAAATAAGTCATAAGTCATTTTACCAGGCCAATATTATGAGTTCTCTTTTGAGGATTATAAAATTTTCGTTCTTTGAATTCAGTTAGATGTTTAATTTTTTGTAACATATTTTATGATATTTGCTCTTTGAATTATGTATTTTTAATTTTGTGTAATTATGGTTTTTAGTCTCTTAATTTTACTTCAAATCATCGTAAAAGAACACTTTAAAAACAATTAAAAATGTATCGTTCTAAAAAAAAAATAACAATTCTCAGTTATCAAAACGAAATCAAATGAAAAGTCAATTTGAAGAATCTTCCAGCAGATCATTAGGGACGGAGGGGGGAAGCGGGCATGGGCATGGCTCTCCTATCAAATCTTGCTAGCATATTTGCTGTGGGCGGCTAAGTGATTGGACATGATTAAGACACACGAGGCCCATCAAAATTGTTTTATCTCCTTTGAGATAAATAGTTTGCATTTATATAACCAGATTCAAACAAATAGTTTGGTATATACGTTGGATTATTGTCGAGATAACTAATACAAGAGTCTTTAATATTAGTATTAAATTTTGAAATTTTTTTTATTTAATGACTAATAATGACTCTCAATTTTTTATCTCACTTTAACTAAATATAAATTAAATTTTTTATTATATACATAATTTTATCTAATATTCTCTGATTTAGAAAAACATACGAAACCCAATATTGCTTATCTCTCCTATTCATTTTAATCCATCCAAAATAACAAACAATATTCCTTATCTCTCCTGTTCATTTTAATCCATCCAAAATAACAAATAAGTGCTTAATATATTAACAAACCCTAACTATAATAACATGCCATTCAAGTATTCTGTTTTCTTCATAGATAGCTCAATTTTATGAAAATCCACTTCTTTGTTATATGCATCGATCATGTTAAATGTATTACTCCATGTATAAATTCTTTTTTCCTTTGTAAAATCAATTCATTACTGTCCTTTTTTTCAAAATTTAATTTATTTTTCATTTTTAACTTTTTTTTTTCTTTTTGTCAATCGTTAACTATTTTTCACCCGACCCAACAAACTCATAGCTAATTGGCGAGACACATCGTGGTGTCTCTCATAAGCATTTTCTGCCCCGAGGCGAACTCAAGACTCCACCCTCCTGAATTAAATTATTACATCCGTGTATATATATATATATATTGTTTAATCATGTCCATTTTCTTGATCTCCAATTAAGCAACATTCGAGAAGAAACAACAGTAACAAAATATCTAAGCTGAAAAAGTAAATGAACATTGAATTATTTATTTTGTTGTCACCTCTTTCTCAAATTTTAGGAAAGAAAAATCCTCATAGAAGTTGTACTAAAAAAGAAAAAAATAATAAAAAAAACTTTAGGGTTTTCCCTTGGGGGTCCATTCACACGTGAAGTACTAGATCTCTCGACTATTGTGACTATTATGAACTAGATTCATTGCACATAATCTGTTGTGAATTTTGTGACGATGTCACTAGGTTGGAATCAAAATCCTATGCTTTAATTTCATGACCAATTATTCAATACTTTTAGGCACTGTTTGGTATAATAAAATAATTTTATACACAATTAATAAAATAACTAGGTTTTAATATTTGCATTATAATTATCATTCCATTAAATAAAAGAATTAATAATAATTATTTTAAAATTTGACATTTTATCAATTTTTATTTTACTATCCAGACATTAAAATGAATCTTTTAGCAGAGTTATTATTGGTGGTGTTTGGCATTTTTGAAATTAGTAACTTATAAATTGTAACTTGTGGGAGAAATTGTAAGTGTTTGATAAAAATTATAACTTATAGTTGAAATAAAAAAAAATAATTATAAATTATTGTAGAAATTGTGCGTGTTTAAAAAAATTTATAATTAATACCTAAAATTAGTAACATAAAATTAAAACCTACTAATAGTAGCTTTGCTAAACACCCCTATTATATTATATTGCCATTCTAATAAACTAAATATAATCTTAATTGGAATACACTATCGCTAAAAGTATGGATGGTCGTTGCTAATATTTTGCGACAGCTAGGTAACGTCGCTAAACAAATATTTTCCGAGTCGCCCATTTGTCATTGCAAAGCCAACGCAAAAAAATATTTGCAACGGGAAAATGAGTATTAACGACGATATAGAGGCAAGGTAAAAGGTCTTTTCTAGTGGTGTCGTGGTGACATCATCTAGATTTAAATTAAAGTGAGGCATTGCTTGCTACAATTCCTCCATCAACCAAGACTTTTTTTTAATAAATGAAATGTTGCATTTTTCAAAACACGTGCCTTTAGCGATAGTGTACGGGAAATGACAAACAGTTGGTTAATTAAATAAGTCACTTAGGTCTCGTTTGTCAATTTAGTTTTAAATTAGATTTTTACTTTAAATTATTTTAAATTAAATAAACAAAAAAATTGTTTAGTGAACCATAGAGACAACTTTAAGATAAAAGACAATAAACTGATTAGATTAACTTAAGTGGCTTTAAGCCAAAAGAACTTTAAGTTAGAAAAGAATTATTATATTTTTTAAAAATTTATTATTACATAATCTCATATTCAATATAGATGTTGGTTGATAGATTTTAACGAGTAAATTTTATAAATATAATTTTTATAAAAAATAAATATGTATAATAAAAGTTATGATATTTTTTAAAATTATATAAAATTACGTTATGTAAAATATTTTTTAAAAAATTAAAAAACTAAAAGGCTTTGAATTTTCAAATGAGATTTTTTAATTTTTTAGCTTTAAGAAAAAAAGGCAAAAATCCTAACTTTAAGCAAACTAAAGCTTAGTCCCTATTTGGGATCAGTAAAAATTAAAATTTTTTATTTAATAAAAGGTCAACTTTTAAGTTGTTGTAGTTTTTAATATCTGTTAAAAAATAATATTTTTCAAAAAAGAATTCATAAAGAACTATATACATTCTAAACATACTTTAGAGTTTTTTAAAATAAAATCACTTTAAAACCCTCAATTAAATATTCAGCTCTAATTCTAATATTAAAAAAAATCGTACAAATATTTCAGATACTAAATTTTTTTTTTTTCGAGTAGGGTAAGTGGGAAAAGGGGCATGGGACACCCCAGGGTCAAACCCTGGGCAGTGGGACATTATTGGCAGCTTTGCCACTAAGCTAGCCCTACTTCCCAAATACTGAATTTAAAAACAAAAAAAATACATATTTCATATTTTAATAAACAACAAAAAAGAAATAGCTACTCTAAACAAATTATTCTAAATAAACTAATTTTTTTTTTTTTTTATAAAAATTATATTTTTTAAAAACAATCTTTTTAGATATTTTAAATAGAACTTTATTAAAAAGATATTTAGATTCGAATGTTCCCCAAAAAAAAATCAATAAAGAATGGAAAGGTGAAAAAGTATTAAAAAAAAGGATAGAAAATTATGCCAAAGAAAGTACTGGAAATCAAGGAACGAGATTGTGAAAAATCAAGAGTTTTTTTTTTCTTTTGTTTGATTGTATTAAGCAAACAAAATAAATAAATAAATCTACAAAAAAAAATAGTTGATTACAAAAAAAAATTGTATATATGTATCTGTATTAGATAATTGATTATTTATTTATTTTAATTGACTTATTTTTGTTTTTAGTGAATTTTTTTTATCGTTTAGTCAAAGTATTGACCATGTTTGGATGGTTTGCTTATTTACTTATTTGTTTATTAGTAAATAAGTTAAATTCTATTTAAGTTGGTCCGTTTGGGTGGATTTGCTTATTTGCTTATTTTTTTATTTTTTTATTTTTGACTTATTTAGTTATTTAAACGACGTGACTTATTTTTTGACTTATAAATCAATAAGCAAATAAGTAACTTTACCCAAACATGGCCATTATACATCTCAAACTCTTCTAATCGAGACAAATTGAAAAATTAAAATATTTTGATCAAAATTTTCAAAAAGGTCAAAAAAAACAAAAATAAATTAACAAACTAGATTTTATGTTTCTTACTTTTTGTCTTTAATAAATATTTTTTATAATTTGATTAAAGAATTTTACTTTGCCGGTTTTTCTCATCAAGATGATTTAAAAGAATTGATCAATAATTTACAAAAAAAAAATAACAAAGCAAGAATTACATAAACTTGCCCAAATGGGGCCTTAATTTCATTTATATTTAATTTTCATTAGTTTGATTAATTATGATTCAACACGGCATTAAGGCCAAATCTGTCCTTCATACAACTCGGTCAGGTCACTGGGGTGTTTTGGATTGTTAAAATTAATAATTTATTGAATATATTTTATAGTAGAAGTTGTGAATATTTAGTAAAAATTACAATTTATAGCTGAAATAAAAAAATAATTAAAATTTATAACAAAAGTTGTATGTATTTAAAAAAATGATAATTTATAATTAAAATTAATAATAAAAATTTAAAAATTAGATCAAAAAGCTTGGTGAAACACCCCATTAATTATTATTGGTGTAGAGCATTTTGAGATGTTTAAAAATTTATGGTTTTAGAAGTTTAATTTTTTGGTAAAGAGAGACGAAGAAATAAATTACATTATTATTTGGAATATTTACTTTTTTGGTTGTTTAGGTTAATTTCTTTTTTAACTCTTTGTTAAGATACATAATATATTTTTGTTTTTTATTTTTAATTTGCAGTACTTACAGTAACTTTTTAACTTTCGTACAATTTGAGAATATAACTAACTGAGGGTGTACAAAAATTATGGACCTAAAGTCCAGCCCGAATGATTGGAGGCAAGGACCCAAAAAGAAGACCAGCCCGAAACGAATTTGCCCAAGTATTCGAAGAAACCCGGACTCACTGTTGTTCGGGCCCTGCTAGTTCGGCCCACCCCATATAGGGGCAGAACGGACCAGGGGAAGCCCATGTCGGCCCCTCAATAGGAAAGATATCTCAACAAGATACCTTTCCCAATACGGTTTTGATCGAATGAAAAGGATATAAACAAATCAGAATCAAATCACATCAAGATAGGAAACAAATCCTAACTGGTAGGAGGCAGAATCCTAAGAGGATTCAGCCTCCACCAGTCTTGATCCATATATAAAGAGAGGCACCTCTACACCACCAGGTAGGCAATTCTTAACCCAAAAACTCTTGCTTAAAAACCTCTCAGAGAGATATCTAACTTGAGCGTCGGAGTGCCTCCCGGCCATAACCGGTCGGTAGGCACTAACGGTGTTCTTGGTGGTTGCAGGTATTCGGCGGCAGAGCAAGGAGCATCCAGTGAGTTCGGAAAACAAGAAATTCGGTCCATACTCTATTCGGGGTCATCAGTATTTGGCCAGTTCATCTTGTCCTGATTGTGCCGAACAAGCCCAAACAGTTTGTACCGCGCACAATTTGGCGCCGTCTGTGGGAACAACGATCTCGAACCAACGGAATCATGAGCCACACTCTGACTGGATTCACTAGAAGCCGCACCAGGGAGGATATTCCCCAAAGATCCATCCCTGTTATTCCGGATAGGCCAAGGGCCCCTAGAGTCCCTTCAAAGGTGCGAAGGCGAAGGGATGATGCTTCCCACAATGGAAGGCAGTTGCGCTACTCAACCACAAGTTCCAAGGGAGAAAAATTGTCCCCCCTCTTCAAGAGATTGAGGGAGATTGGAGGAAAGATTGGCCAGACGCGATAGGATCATCAACAATTTGGAGGAGAGATGGCCA
>JAULJZ010149731.1:0-10252 GCA_032270985.1 Heliamphora pulchella | reverse complement strand
GATTTTTAAAATATTTTTGAGAGTTATAAAAATTCGTTTAATTAAAATAAATTTATTAATTTCAAAAGTCACACGATCTTAAAAAATTAAATATATTTCTGTGTACACGATTACAAAGATTCTAGTTTATCAAACTATTTTTTCGTGTTTAAATGCGTAACAAATAAAATTTAATAAATACACAATTTTTCCTCCAGCTTTTCAGCTAAGGTAGTGATAAAAGAAATTTATTTATTTTATTTTTTATTCCACATTTTTCGAAAAATAATAATTTATTTTGATTAAATATTTTTTATTTAATTAATTCAAAATTTAGAATTAATTCTCACGTTTTTTCAATAAATTTGATTTTAAAAAAATCATCTTAAACATGATATTTTGTGAAAAATAAAATATCTAAAGTTTTTTTTATTTAATTAAAATTAATTAATTAAAAAAACTTAATTTTTTTTGCATTACAAAATATTTTAATTAAAATTAAAATTTCAAATTAATTAAATTAACAGGATAATTAAAATAGATATGCAAGTATCCACGCAGTTCATATATATATAAACACGATATGCATATATCTCAATTTTATGATCCAAGTGAAACACTCAGGTGTTTCAGTCTTCCTAAGAGAATCAGCTGTTTCAATCCTTGTTCGCCTTTGATTCAGTGTCTTGATTGTATCAAGCTTTTCTGATACTATCTGATATATCAATATGTATCATATCAGTCTCGTCTATATCAGAATATACATTAAAATCAATCCCGTGAGAGAGAAAGTTGCCAGCAACCATCAGCCACCGCCGGCACCACCTTGCCGCCCGCCCCCTTCAGGCGGCTCTTTCCGCCTCATCCGGGCTCAGTTTTCGACGAGCTTTATACCGTTGAAAAGCTCTCAAAATAAGGGATTTTTTTGTCAAAAAATCTACTGAAAAATAGTCGAAAAAACTATCCGAACAACAAAAAAATACTGCTGACTGCAACAGTACTGCGCAGCCAACTTCCCAAGGCTTTTTCAACCTCTTCCAGAACTCGATTTTTCTATAAAAATAAAATTGCTCAAAAACAGCCCAAAAAAATGCAAGAAATACTTCCCAAAGCTGTTGCCGCCGCACTCAGTGCCACCGCCTTTAACTGCAAACTTCCCAAGACCGTTCCGACCTCATTCGAACTTCGTTTTTGACGTACTTTATATTAAAAGAAAGCTCTCAAGAAGCACTATCTTGTTGTCAAAACAAAATACTTGAAAACAGCCCAAAAAATTGTCAAAAAATTGCCTAGAAGCTGCTGTCACCGGACGCCTCCGCCACCGGCCTATTTGCCGCCTATTTAGGTTGTATTTTTGCTCTAATTTTTTTATGATTTTTGACAGTATTTTGAGTTATGTTTTACTGTTATTTCATGTTTAAAAAACTTCTCAAACAATAATTCTAAAAACGGCCTGAAAAATCATAAAAAACGTTGCCGAACCGTTCTCGGGAAAGCCACCAGAACCAAGCTAAACAGATATTTAAAAACATAAAACTAGCTCTTACATCGATCCTATGTCCCGAAGGTTCATATTCAATCTATCACAGTCAACCCCCGTGATTAAAAAAATAATCATTATTCACACCATTCAATCAAACATGAAAAGTAAATGACGATCATAAAATTGGGATTAGAACGCCTTTAAAACCAAGTTAGCAACAGTTCTAAAACTACCCGGGCCCAATAAACGAAAATAAAAAATAAAATGGCTCTGATACCAATTGTTGGAGGTAAGACTGGCAAGATCTTTATTTTTGCAAACGATTAACGGAAAAAATTAACTGGACGGGAAATTACCAAAACCGGCTCCAGATAAAACTTTTGATAACAAACGATCAAAATAAAACTCGTACATCCGAAGTTAATTTAGAAGAATACCTTTTTACCGGTCGAATCTTCAACTACGATTTGAATCCGAGTTGAAGCTCATGTCATATCTTCTACTGTATTTTTTTATGCGATTCCCGGATATAGTGTGGGCTATAATCCTCCGAGAACTCGTACCGACAGAACCAAGAAAGTTTTAGTCATAGAAGACAAGTTATGAAACTGGTTCAGCCTACCCGGATATATATAGGGCTATAACAGGGACTTGTGGATCAATTATGAGTAAGACTTTCAGTGGAACATAGACACGTATTAGTGGTTTCTACAATTAAGCAAAACCTCAAAGCAGTATCTGCAATTATGAAAAACCAGCAGCGATTTCTGTAACTTTCATAAAATACTGAATTACAGTTCACACCACTAAAGGACTATAATTGCACTCTTACTCATAATCTCAAGACCTTATAGCATTGAGCTCTTGTTATTAAATGCTTACCATTTCTCACAACGTTAAGATTCTCGATACCCGCCAATTAAATTTAATTACTAACAATTTAATTTAATCGGCATCTTGATATTGATTAAACCCTTCTGCTTAACTTACTTGACCGCCGGATAATTAAATCCATCCGTAGGGTTTGGCCCGGTCAAAACTTATAAGCTTCCTTAAGAGGTTATCATCAATTCCGATCTTTCGGGATGTAGATTCTGTCAATAATTAATATTCGCCATATAAATAATACCTCTATCCAACTCACTGGAAATATAGACCCATATAAGATCACACTCTCTAATGAATCAAAACAACGAATATTAAAGATACGCAAATCAATAATTATTTCAGGATTAAGAGGATATGCATTATTCATAGTAACCTTGGAGTATGAATTAATTTATATAGTCAATATAAAATTAATTATCCCAAATGTCCCGTTCAATACACATAAAGTGTATTAGTACAGAAAGTTAGAATAATAGACGATGCTATTATCTGTTCCCCGTAACCAAGATAGGCCTACTAAAATTCTGTGCTACAGTCGTACCGATGGTATGTCTATTTCCATATAAACTGTGAATATAAAACTTATATTCTACAAGAATCTAAAATCTGATCTTCTGTGTGCAAGCCATACTTTACACACCAGATTAAATACTATACAAAATATCAGACATCTATGCATAATATTAAAAAAATGATACACATACATTGTTCATAAAGATTCTCATAAAATAGAAAATAAATTTTATTAAAAAATAAAATTAAATACTAAAAACATGATTTTCAGTATACCAACCCTAAACATTGGGCACCACGAATTCGTCACTAGCACTCTAGTTTTGGTAATTTAAACTTTGGGTTGATACCAAGTGAGCATCTTAGTTTAATGTGGATAACCCGATAAACTCCCATCACGGCAATGACAATAAGTCCCTAAGGCGGCAATAACATAAAGTCCCGTCACGGTGATGACAATAAGTCCCTGAGGCGGCAATAACATCAAGTCCCATCATGTCAACGACAATAAGTCCCTGAGGCGGTAATGACAACAAGTCCCATCACGGCATTAACGATAAGTCCCTGAGGCGACAATGATAATAAGTCCATACAAGCAATAAAAATGTCTTAAAGTGGGACTTCTGTTTTTATTTCTGGATACAAGTCAGGTTAGGCACTTGCATCGCATTCATTTGCATCACGCATCGGTATACTTGTTCTTATGTATGCTTGCCTGGCTGTAATTATCAAATTTGTCTGTCTCTTTGGCCTTAAATTGGATTGGAAGTTATACGATATGCATTGTAGGATATTTTGTTGTGAGATTGTTAAAAGGTTTAGGGAATTTACTTCTAAGCTTTGGCTCATGGCATTTGTGCCACAGGTGAGTGTGATGAGTTCTTTGAGAAAGTTACCCCTGAAGAAGAAGACGGAATTGAAGAACAAAGTGAGTGGTAGGAGCCAGCAGACCCCGAAAATGCTAGTTGAAGAATTGGATTTTTACCTTTTGTTCTTTTGTTCAGTTTCCACGGGCATATTGTAATTTTTGTTAAATTTTCTGGTGAAACTGTAATTGTTATGCACTTATGAACAGTTCAGAACTCTTAATGATATAATATATATGATTTCTAAATATGAATGAATGGTTAGAATAATTTCCTTATCTATACTTACGTATGTCCCGACGTGCTCGGAGGACGGGGCGCCACAAAGGTACTCTCCGTATACCTCTCATCTTATGTCGACACCAGAGAATGAATGAGTCAACACTAAGCGATTCTCCGAAGAACCATAAGTTTGGGTCAACACCATAGCAGATATGTGTTGTCACGCCTCAAACTCTGGGTCACGTGAAACACCCATGAACAACCATATTTAATACCCAACTCGATGTTTACTCACAAAGTAAAACATACATGTATTAAATATAACTGCCAAACAGGCTTACAATACATAGTTCTGACACTGGAAAACATGTTATAAGTATACATGATCAAAAGAGAAAAATGGAAGACTACAGGTCTTCCGCTCCAACAGGCTCCTTCGGATCAACCGGCGTGATCAGTACCTGAAAAATATTTCAAATCCCACACCGTGAGCCAAAGATCAGCAGAAACCAAACAAACATGAAATGTAAACTAAACATGCTAGGAAAACGATGTGCGATTTTCAATACACACGAGCCTTGAAAACGATTTTGAAAATGGTTTTGAAAACGGTTTTATACTTGAACTCATACGAGTCTCAAAGGAAAAACATTTCGAAAATGGTTTTATTTAAAAACTCACCAGAGCCTCAAGGAAAATAGTTTTGAAAACAATTTTGTATCACGATTCATCAGAGCCTAAAAAATAAGTTGATATATATACTGTAATGCTTTACCAGCAAAGATAGACTCCTACGAGCCAAGACTCCCATGAGCCCGACATGCAACACAGATACATGTAAACCGACTTCTACAAGCCACAAGCCTCAACAATAGTTCTATCACATAGATGCGGATCCATACTCAAACATACGTCCTCACGGGATAAAACTGAATACCACGGGATAAAATCGTACACCATGGGATAAAACTGTATACCACGGGATAAAATTATACACCACGGGATAAAATTGTATCAACACATGCCTATATAAAATCAAAGCTTTAAATGCACCAAGACCCCCATAAGATCACGTATCCATCCTACTACATGCAAGAATAAACTAGAGTTTTAATGCATAAGATCACATACCAACGCCACGTTTCACAAAACCATGCCACATGCAACACACGCGACTCACGCTACACATGCAACACATGCAGAAATGAAACTAGAATTCTAGATGCACCAAAACCACGTAAGACCACATACCCGTTGTCACGCCCTAACTCCGGGTCACGTGAAACACCCACAACAACCAAACATAAACCCAACCGAGAATACACTCTCAAAATAAACCATACATGCATTGTATATATATATTCGCCAAACGACTTACATTACACGGTTTCAACACCTGAAAACTTGTTAAAACATATATGTAACAGAAATGACAAAAAGGAAGACTATAACTCTTCCGCCTCCAACCGGCAACCTCGAATCAGCGCGCTTAATTGGTACCTGAAAAATATTTTATCCCACACTGTGAGCCAAGGCTTAGCAGAAATTAGATAAGCATGCAATATAAACAAAACATACTAGGAAATCGAAGTGCAGGTTTAGACTCTCTTTCAAGCCTTGAAAATAATTTCACATGCAAGGAAAAGCAAGGATACAAACTATGTTTTGACTCACTCACAGGAGCCTTGAAAATAATTGGAAAATGGTCTTTAGATCGCGATTCACACGACTCTTAAAACAATTTAAAATTGGTTTTATCCGTTCCATAATGCAGTTCATGCAAATCATGAATCTTTTCGGACTTTCACCGATGGACCGTAGCCCCTGTCGATACATCTTTATGGACTTTCACTGAAGGACCGTAGCCTTATCGAACGCCTCTTTATGAACTTTAACCGTAGGGTCGTAACCCTTACGTAATCTTCTCGGATATTAACCGAAGGGTCGTAACCCTAACGTAATCATCGTCAGCTAGAGCTAACATTCACAGAACCACCTGTTCATCTATCACATTCCATATACGTATGCATAACCAAAATAGGATTTAAGTGTATAAAACCACATACTATTACTACGTTCCACAACTACGTCACATGCCTATAAAACCTCAGAGTTCTAAAGCATAAACCACGTTACACATATCGACAACAAGCCATGTATAACTTCACAATTTGTACGTAAATAAACAATTATAAATGCACATAGCTATATAGAACTTCACATCATGACGCCACCTGTCAAACAACCCGACATCCACTCACAGGGACAACCAACAACCCAGAGCACTAAGCCTAAACCTAAGGCTAACGCTAAACCCCTCAAACCTTGAGGTCACACAAGCACCACTCTTATTCCTCAAAGGGACCACGTGCTCACACTTACCCCTCATAACCACCACGCACACAACCGTGCTACAACACCCCAAACCTAATCATACACGTCAATCCGAGGATGGCATCTAAACAAACACCAGGGATCACGACCCGACTCTTGAAACCGCCACAAGACCAACCAAACCCCCAAAAAGGATCTCAAGGTATTTCAATCGACTAATCCCATATATTAATCCATTGAATACCAAGAGACACCAATTGGAAACCAAAATCCAAGCACTGAACCACCAACACACTGCCCAGAACTTCAGTTGACTCGATCCAACCCCTAGTCGACTGAACAACACAGTGGAAACCACGAAAAATGCCTCAAAGCACAGTCCAGTCAACTGACCCTCGAGGTTCAGTTATCAAACTCAAGAATTAAGATCCAGTCGACTGAACTCATAGGTTCGGTCGACTGAACTGGGGCGAACACCGTTTTTGAGCTATGGGTTCCAGCCTCCAAACCTCAAATCAATGCCTCCAAACACCGATTCAACACCCTCGGATATACACACGCCCAGGCCTAACACTAAGACCTCAAAAGAAACTCCCGATACCCGATTCCATCCACTGAAACCAACAAAAATAGGTTTTAAACCCAAAAACCAACTTTTACAAAAAATTAGATCTACAATAATCGACCGGTAAAAATACACCCGATTACACGTAGCACCCTTATAAAACAAACAGGTCTAGAATCCTTCCTCGGTGAGTTAAAAACTTGATGCCTCGAACCACGTGCAAACTCGAGCTTCACGGGAATAAAATTCTGACCAGATGGTTGCGTAACCCACGATGCCAATAACAAGGATCGGCAGTCTGATACTCGAAAACCATGCCCCGGGACCCTGAGAAGTTAGAGAGAAGGCATAGAGAAAACAAAAAGTTTGTCGGAAAAGTTTTGGAAATATCTTTATGAAAATATTTAACTCCCGATATTTATAGGCCTCCAAAATATTTTTTTTTTAAATTTTCAAAATTCGCACCGTAACACCCTACGACCCCCAGAACCTTCCCCGCATACATCTCTACCCTCAAACATGCATCAAAAGCAATAACACATGCTCAAATGAAAACACGTAACACGTGTCCGAAAATGCCAAAAAAGAAAACGGGCTAGGGTCTCACACTCGTCTTACAACATTCAAGTATAAAACTAACTAGAGTTTAAAAACACAAAAGCACGGATAACCACGACATCCCACTTAACGACGCCACATAACCCGTTACGACATCACACGCCACACACCCGACACGACCAACAACTTAAAACTAGGAAAAAGATATTTTGGCTAAAAAACCAAGGCATACTGGTATGGCTTTATCGATTTTTGCGCCAGGCCACCACCGCTCGATTGCTCAACCACCGCTCGAGCAATCCCCTACCGACATACATCTCTACCATACCATTGCTCGAGCAGATAAGCTACCGCTCGAGCGGTCATCACTGGGTGAAAAACCAAACGAAAAAATGAAGCCAAACCCTCGTACCCAACTATGCATAAACACCATGCACGCATCTTGCCACCAACACCACGCTAAGCTAACCTACGTCACTCCCGATGACAACAACAAAACACAAACCACCACGGCCCCACCGCGACCAACCAAAACTAGAAATGACCAACACCTCTCTTTATGAGTTCAGTCGATAGAACCTCATAATTCAATTGTCTGAAAGCCATTAGAGGAGAGCCAATCTATGAAACTCCATAACTTCAACCGACTGAAAAGCTACCACACGACCACAAAAACAACAAAACGTCCCAAGGAACAAGAAATTTGACAAAAAGTTTCAAAAAGGATGAAAAATAACCTTTTCCAAAACATTCGGCCGAAAACGGGTGAAAAACAGTTAAGAAATTTTGACATACCCTCACTCTTTTGGTTATAACTTTTTTTACAAAAAGAATTTATTGTGAGAGTGGTGTCATTGGAAAGAAGACTTCTGGTGCTTCAATTTGAGTACAAAAATGACCAAATTCAGAGTTCAGATGAGGGAATATGATAAAAAAAATATCCCTGCGCAGCTAGTCTGCTCGAGCGGACATCGGGTGCACGAGCGAGTAGGCACTCGAGAAAAACTCAGATTTTTCCTGTTTTGAGTTTTAAACCCTAAAACTCCTACTCTTCACAATTATACTTCAAATTTCCACTTTCGAACCCAAATCGAAGCCTCCAAGCGCTCTTTCGACACCCTCAGACATACCCAAGCCCAAGCCTACCAAAAACCTCGAAAGAAATACTCAAAACCCGATTCCATCCAACCGAAATTGACTAAAAATGGTTTTAAACCAAAACCCGATTTAACAAAATAGAAATCGATTTTTCATGCATTTCAAGACAATGAAAACACATATGATTACACATAGTACCCTTATAAGAAATGAGAGTCTAGGATACTTCGTTGAGTCAAAAACTCGACGCCTCGATCCACGTGAAAAATCGAACTTTGTTAAAATAAAATTCTGTTTGGATGGATGCGTAGCCCACTGTGCCAATAGAAAGGGTCAGCTATTGGATCGTCAAAAATCGAGCCTAGGGCCCTTGAGAAGTTAGAGAGAAGGCAGAGAGAAAAAAAGAAACTTAACTTGTAAGTTTTGAAAATATTTTTTGAAAATATCTAATGCAAGATATTTATAGGCTACGAAAATATATATATGTTTTTTTAAAATTTACACCACAACGCCCAACAGCCCCGAGAACCAACCCCACATACATATCTAAACCCGAACATGCATAAAAACACATACAAACATGTTGCAACAGAAATAACAAACACGCATTGAAAAATGTCAAAAAAGAAAACAGGTCAGGGTCTCACAACACTACCCCCTTTAAAGGAATTTCATCCCCGAAATTCAATACAAGGTCAAGAGAAAATAAACCGTCGATCACAATCGACACAGGCACGGGAGATGGTCAGCCGAACCATTCCGAGGATATAGTCAAACAAGGTCAAGCATCCTAAACAACGACTAACTATCTCAAATATACGGGATCTATAACTAGTGCCAACCTCACATCCTTACCAATCGCTGTCTCAACACAGCACACCACCCACAGAGTCCACCACTAACTCCAAACCCATGATCACAGCCTCGAACACGGCCTTGCCCTCTCTGCACAGACATCACGTCTATATAAAAGAAACACAGAACATAAGATGTAGCACATCGCATGAACATAAGCACTAACCACGTAAGCATGCTACACGTAGTCACATATGTTCGTACTAAACAAACTCCACATACCGAGGAGAGATGACAAGAGTAACGCGTCAATTTGGATAATCTACTTAGATTCCATACTAGAAATCACGTTAGCTAAATGCGTTTCTAACTTTGCTCCCAAGTTTGTTAATCCAAATGCCCAAAGGCAAGACTAATCAATCCTAAGGTTCAACCCCTATGCTCACATATACACAACATTCACACATACCCAGCATGCTAACACGTTCATGCTATTAAAATAGCTAAACACATGCAGTCAAGCACACGCAATCAACCTTACACGGTAATGCACCATCTTCTCACGGCTCTTAGGTATTCGAACCCAAAGCTCTGATATCATTCTATCATGCCCTAAACTCCGGGTCACGTGAAGCACCCATGAACAACCTTATTCAATACCCAACCCGATGTTTACTCACAAAGAAAAACATACACGTATTAAATATAACAGCCAAAAGGCTTACATTATACGGTTCCAACACCGAAAATAGGTTACAAGCATACATGATCAAAAAAGGAAAAAGAAAGACTACAAGTCTTTCGCCCCAACCGGCTCCTCCGAATCAACCTGCGTGACTAGTACCTGAAAAATATTTCAAACCCCACACCGTGAGCCAAAGCTCAGCAGAAATCAAACAAACATGAAATGTATGCTAAACATGCTAGGAATACAATGTGCAGTTTTCAATT
>JAULJZ010149730.1:0-10252 GCA_032270985.1 Heliamphora pulchella | reverse complement strand
CAGGGGCTGGAAGATGAGTTTTTTTATGAGATTTTTTGTATTTTTTTTTGTATTTTTATGAAAAAGTTAATGAAATGAGATGAGGTTTTTTTTTATTCGGCAATTTCATGCTTTTATGGAGTAGTTTTTTTTAATTATTTTTTTTTATGTTTTTAAATTATTTTTATATTTTTTAAAATTAATAATAATATACATATCTATTCATCTATTACTTATTTTTTAAAATTAATGTTGTATTTTTTTATTATTTAAAAATATGTTTTAGTTAATCTCAATCTGTTAATTGTTGAGATTTCGACCATTGATGATTCTGGTGCTCTTAGTAGTGAACTAGTTTATTGCTTTATTTATTTGTGTACAAAATAATTAGGGATTTTAAAATTTTAATTTATATTATATTTTTCTTTTTCTGTGTACAAAACTATAAATTTAAAATATTAAAATATTTAATATTTAAAAATTAGGAGACAAGTAGGTTTAAAATATAAATTTAAGATACTTTTAAAAAAATATTTATTTAGAATTCTTACTAGTTATTTTTTAAAATATTTAAATATCGAATATTATGAATTTATGAATTTTTAATACTTCATCTTCATAACTTTTAAAGAAATTAAATGGCATTTAAGTTAAATATTATGAATTTATGAATTTATAACACATAATGACATAAATTCACGAATTACTTAAGAAAAATAATTAAAATTGTTCAGTAAAACTAAACTTGCTAGTATAAAATTTAAGAAAAACATTAAATAATGTCTCAAAAATAAACAAAATACATCAAAAAAACATTTTAAACTCCAATAAATATAGTTTTAGAAAAAAAAACATACATATCAGTTCATTTTCGTTGATATATGCAAAATTAAAAAAAATTCACGGCTCCGGTAACCGCTACTATTACGTTACAGCCGTTACGCCCCGAAATCACGTCATCGCTACCGTTACCGTTACGGCGACCGCTACCGCTATTTAAAACCATGTAGTGTGGACCTAAAAAGCCGGAACACAGACAGGAACACAGACACAAGATATTGACATGACACAAGTAATGACACAAAACGCAACAATTCTGAAAAATCAAGATAGGGCACGAGAAGGGATATTAAAAAAACCACAACACATCATCTCCCTTCCACTTCAAAAGTATACTCTGGAGGTTGCATGATTAAGGTCGGATTTCTTATAAGCACCCTAATAAGTTTGTATAAGTTAGACAAGGTACTAGCTTAATCAAGATATAAAATCGACTGCTTGATGCCACAAGAATAGGCCAAGATGTTGGGAATGCGATTATTACATATAAATCCCCAACACTAGCTTACCCTAATTGTGCCTACTAATTCACAACACTTACACTCACAGTCATAGATGGTAACTCTTTGGCAATCATTCTTGAGATACTAGACAATACTACTAGGGAAATAATTTGGATTGATGGGAAGTAATAGAGTTCAAATTATGTTTTCGAGAAGTTTAAAACATTCTTACTAAGATAAGTTCTTTTCCTCTTTATGAATCATAGTCCAATTAGAATTGGGAGAGATCTACTAGCCGAGATATGCACATATAATCTTTGTGATCAATACCTGTGAAATCTGAGTATTTGAACTTGTGTTCATGTTGGTTTTGTTAACTAGGTGTCCAAACTATTCTAAACGAAGATTACCTCGTATCACAAAAATGGAGTCAATAAAGTTATCAAAGATGGAATTCCTATTACTATAAGAGAACAAAAACTATACCAGTTTTCTCAAGAGAGGTTCTCAAAATCTTACTGTTGCCTTCTTTTCTTGAATTGAATGTAGTTGTTTTATTAATTAGCGCAGTGTCAAAACCTTGTCCTTTTTTCGCACTTCTTGTTCCTTCCACCACGTGTGAAGGTGGATAATGTTCCAACAAATGTTCCTTTCGGTTCGAAGACAATGAGGAATCATCAGGATACTCCATGAGAAAATCTGAGCCAAAAAGGTAAATCATTAATTAAGCTATAAAAAAAAGGAAAGCAAAAAAGGGAATCAAGGGAATTAATAATCTACTTCTATAACTTGAAACCCAAGACACGAAGTTTCATAGAACTCAGAAGCTCACCAAGAAACAATCTCATTCCAAAAGTAACAGTATTCACTGAATGGCAAAAAGAATAATAAGGCGTGGGATAAGAAACAGGGAGGCTAAAATAGAGAAAATGGTGATAATTGTGAGAAAGTGTTCAAAAAAATCAAGACAATAGAGAGTTGATCAAATGAATGGAAAGCAAAATCAACAAGAGCAATAGTAAGGGGCAACAAACTTCAAGTGAAAGAATCTAATAAAAACAAGATGACAACCAAAAAGAACTTTGCTCGACATATGAAGATAAGACATAATGACCTATAATGTAAATCCTCGTGTGGCCCTATAGAGTATTGAACATGAAATGGATTGAGCATATTCAGAGATGAGCAGTTGTGACCTAAAAAATTCATGTTTTTGTTCCATATGGGACATAATATGAAAACTCATTACTAAAATCTACTAAAATCTAAATCATGTAAAATCAATCCAATTCTAAAACTGTATCAGAAATCACAACACTATTTAACACAACATAAAATGGTAAAGATGACGAATAGATACAGTAGTAGTTGTTATAGTGATTTTACAAATATTTCTTTATTTGGAAGGTAGGTACGATCAACCACAACCTTCAGTGTTCTCTTAAAGTCTACATATAAAAGTTTCAGCATTTAAATGATTAAAGATACTTTGTTTAAAATACCCTCGATAATGTTTATGAGATCTTATCGAGATCAAGAAAGAGTTTTTTAAAAAAAAATCATCATTTCACCGCATAAATAATTAACTTCTCCTTGTTTCCTTAATGGGTGGATTCTTATATTAATAGAGCCTAAATGGGATTTGATCAACATCGTAAGTTATTTTGTTTACAAAATAAAACAAAAGCAAAAGAAATGAGTGTCTGATTTGTTTAAATGTAGCCTATTGAAGTTTTAAATGTTTATGAACTTTTATTAAACCAAGAAGCAGGTCAGGTTATTGGTTCAACTATCCTAGGTGTTGATTGGGGCCGAGTAACTTCTATTAACTACTGACCTGAGTAACCAGTTTAGCAATCAAGCTAAAATAAAATGTAAATCTGTGCTCTAATAAAGAGTTTAGGGGAAGTATGTTGGAGAACAAAGGACAAGATATAACCAAAATAGATATTAGAAACCTCAGAACTGGATGGTGGAATCTTTAAAGTGAGAAATTAGAAATGTTTGTTACTAAAAAGTCAAAGAAGTAATATGGTATTTGGAATATAAAAACTAATAAATAAAATGCATAGTACAATGGTGAAATGCATTAAAAGAATATCGAAAGCAATCATTGGAGAGTCAAAGGGAAGAGGTCCAATATTTAAAGAAACTTGATGGTGAAATGACAAAGTACAAGTTATAGTTAAAACAAAGGAAAGATTTTAAAATAAATAAAAAAAGCAAAAGGATAAAAATGATGAAAACTTTAAGAGTTATAAGCAGGCTAGTGAGAAGGTGAAAAGAACTCCTAGACATGCAAAGATGAATCTTTGAAAGCTTATAACAATTTTGATACTAGATTAATAAAAAATGGAGAAAAGAATATTTACAAACTCCCTAAGTTGAGGGACAAAAAAACAAAAGACTTGTTAGGTGCATTAAAAGTGATTGGTGAAGAATGAGGATACGAAGGAAAGGTGGAAAACTTAGTTTGAAAAACTGTTACATGAATAACATTTGAAAAGCTTGGGAAAAGAAAAACGCAGTAGTCTTGCTAAAATTAGAGAATACATGCTCTATTGTGAATAAGGAAGTCTGAGGTAAACTGCATTAAAGATGATGAAATCAGGCCTTAGTACCAGATGGCATCCCTATTGAGATGTGAAAATACTTAGGTGAGATGAGGAGAATCTCGGTTAACAAAATTATTTTATAAAACTATAACGACTATAGAAATGCCTTAAGAGCTAATATTCTAGTGTCTATATAAAAAAATAAATAAGATATCCAAAGTTACAACAATTGCATAGGAAATATTATAATAAGTCCAAATATGAATTTGTGGGAGAGAGAATGAGCATCGACTAATAATGGTAACAATAGTGTTCAAGTATCAATTTGGTTGTATACCAAATTCTCGAAATAATTTACTTACTAAGGAAATTAATGGAAAAGTATGAAAAGAAGAAAGAACTTCATATTGTTTTTATTAACTTGAAAAAGAAATTATAACCATAATGCCTAAAGATATAACGGGGTAAGTTGGAGAGAAAAACGAGTGATAAAATAGCACATCGATTTGATAGAAAGAATGTATGGTGGAGTTGTGACTACAATAAGATCGCTTGACGGAGATGGAAATGGATTTTCAATCACTATAAGATTCTACCAAGGCTCGGTCATGGGGCCCCCCCCCCCACCTTTTTTTTTTTCCTTAGCTGTGGATGAGGTGAGTATTGAGAAAATATATGAATTTATTGAAACTAACTGAATATATGATTCTTAATAAAACAGAATGGTATAAAAGGATTCATGTAGCAAATCCCAATTAATTAGTATAAATGCTTTGTTTGGTTTGGTTTGGTTTGGTTATGGATGAGGTGATAGGCATATTTTGAAAAATGTGTTGTATTGTATGTAGTTCCTAGATAATATTGACTTACTGAATAAAACTAAAAGAGAAATTAATGCTAAATTAGAAATTTGTAGAAAAGAGTCAAAATAGTTTAAAATATGTAGAAATAAAACTAAATATCTTGAACATAAATTAACAATAGAGGCAGAAAATGCAAAGAAATGAATATTGAAAACCATTTTATGTTAAAAAAATAAATAGTTTTTGCTATCGAGATTTGATTATTAAAATAATAGAAAAGTATGAAATTAATGGAAAAGTATGAAAAGAAGAAAGAACTTCATATTGTTTTTATTAACTTGAAAAAGAAATTATAACCATAATGCCTAAAGATATAACGGGGTAAGTTGGAGAGAAAAACGAGTGATAAAATAGCACATCGATTTGATAGAAAGAATGTATGGTGGAGTTGTGACTACAATAAGATCGCTTGACGGAGATGGAAATGGATTTTCAATCACTATAAGATTCTACCAAGGCTCGGTCATGGGGCCCCCCCCCCCACCTTTTTTTTTTTCCTTAGCTGTGGATGAGGTGAGTATTGAGAAAATATATGAATTTATTGAAACTAACTGAATATATGATTCTTAATAAAACAGAATGGTATAAAAGGATTCATGTAGCAAATCCCAATTAATTAGTATAAATGCTTTGTTTGGTTTGGTTTGGTTTGGTTATGGATGAGGTGATAGGCATATTTTGAAAAATGTGTTGTATTGTATGTAGTTCCTAGATAATATTGACTTACTGAATAAAACTAAAAGAGAAATTAATGCTAAATTAGAAATTTGTAGAAAAGAGTCAAAATAGTTTAAAATATGTAGAAATAAAACTAAATATCTTGAACATAAATTAACAATAGAGGCAGAAAATGCAAAGAAATGAATATTGAAAACCATTTTATGTTAAAAAAATAAATAGTTTTTGCTATCGAGATTTGATTATTAAAATAATAGAGAATTGACAATGTTGTAATTCATGGAATCAAAGCAAGTTCTCTTAAGTACAGAGGTACTTCTAGTATATTTTGCAATAGATGAAAACCAATAAAATTGAAACAAAAATTATGTAAAAAAACAACATGGCCAAGGATGCAATGCGGAATTGAATGCTGGAAATTAAAGAAACAACACACGAATAAAATGAGTGCGTAGTTAAGATGAGGTTGTTAAAATGAATGTGAAGTAAAACTAAGATAGATACAAATAAAAAAAAGAATATTTGTGAAATGGTAATAGTCACACCAATTGCAAATAAGTTGAGCAAAAATAGATTAAAATGGTTTGGTCACATAAAAGAAGACTAGTAATTTCGAAAGTCAAAAAAAGTGATAGGATTATTGTTATGGACTTCCTAGAGACTGGGAAAGACCTAAATTGACATAAAAGTTTGAGATAAAACCGATGTGAACTTGTTAAATTTAAATGAGCGTATAGTAGAATGGAGACAAATAATTTATGCCCATTTGATTGGGACTCGAGGAGTATTTTAGTTTGGTTCTATTCTGCTCTTTCTCTATTTTGAGTCCCGATTTTAAGCCCCCATCTCTAATGATCCCACTCAATCAACCCAATACTATGTAATTGGACTAAGTCAATCTTATTGACTAATCTAGGAATTGCAAGCTCAAATTTATGATTTCAGGAGACTGAAAAAGATATTACAGCTCAAGGGAGCATTGCACTAAAAAGTTATATAGGAATGACAAACACAATTTAGTTAAATTGAAATGGGACTTGGATTGAAATGATCAACAAACACGAGATTTTATTTTGATGACAATGAAGTTGAACTACTTGACTAAAACTACCACAATATAGAAAATTGTTGTTTATGTCCTTGAGAAGAAACGTTACATTTTTATAGGTTAAGTTACTAATTAAAATTGCATTATGTTTCGAATAATGAAAGGAACAATGGTTCGCATATGATTTGATTATATTTCAAATTGATCAAGTTATGTTACTTCTATCAGCTGTTTGCTATTCCAAATAAAAGAATAGGTTGGAGACAAACACAAAGATAAATTTTCATGGGTCGGTAACTAACCAGGAGCAGGCATTACGAACCGATCTTTGTCTGATAGTGAAGTGGTGAGAAGTGGGTTTTTCTCCCAAGACCAAAGGAAAATGGTGGTGAACATAAGAGTAACCAAAGTAAGAGAATATTTTCTCCCCCATAATCTACTTAAATTTCCTCCCTTCATCTCTGCAGGTACACCTCAAAATCCAGAACTCTGTCTTCGTCTGATCTCACTGGGATCTTTCTGATATAATGGGAGGTGAACACTCAAAGTTCTCCAATTAGAATATGTGCAGGAAAAAAAAAATTCCCGTGTTGCTTACAATTGCAAGCTTCAGCTAAGGACATTAAGAAAGGAAAAATGGTCAGTTTAAAAGAAAGAAAAATTGAGTTTTAAATATAATCCATACATGCGATGCACATTCAGACACACATAAGAGTATTTTTTTCCCTATCTTTATTCAAAGAAGTGAGTAAACTGGGGTCATGGGTAATTGAATAGAATGCTGCTGACTACAGTTAATAGTTCTACACATGAGGAATACTAGAAGCAACTATTTGTTTAGGGAACATACTCTTTAAGATTGAAGTTGTTGGTGGTACAGACACTCGACTCCGCCATGTGGCATCACCACACCATCTTGGCATGAAGGCCACATATAAAGCCTCACAAGGTGACAAGTGAGCTCAATCTGTAGAGACCCAATTTATTTTTGCACATTATATTAAATTATTGCACAATACATATAATTACTTGTTACAACATGCTAAATGCACATATAATATGATTCTATGTGTGTTTGTGCCACTTTGGTACAGGTTGGTCGACCTTGGGCCAGGTGTATTTGGACAGTGTTGTGGTACCCACATGTGATGTTATTTGCAATTCTTTTTCAAACGTTGAGGTCGAACAGTAATACGTATATAATTTGCTTGAAGGAATGAGTAAATAATTTGGGTTATTTTCATAATTTTCCAAAAGTTGACTTTTTATAAAAGATGGACTTCCTAGAGAAGTCAATCCATTTCTCTTGACTTTTCATCTTCTCCCTGCATCAATAGCATTTATATACATACGTATGTGGGCCATGTATTGTCCAAACTTCATGAAGGCTGCAAAGAGCAAAATGATCTACTCAAAAAGGGATACATTCTACACCGATTGAAAAGTGTTAATTTGCACTAAGTTAATTAAATTGAATGTTTCCTCTTGTGTTGCGTTGATTGGATAAAATTGGGCATTTGTGTTGGACTGGTGGGATTACCCCGTTGTGAAGTTGAAATGAGCATGCTTGTGTTCATTTTCAAAACTTAGATTGTGGTATTGGGTAACTTGGGCCTTAGAGCCAAGAGTTGGAAATTGAATTGGTTTTGGAATGATTTTTGAGGTGGAATGATTTCTGGTAGGGTTAATGGAAACCAAGTTAGGGTCGATTCCTATTTATAAGAGACCACAGACTCGCGCAAGGGTCAAACCTGGTCGGTCCTTCAAGTAAGTAGCCCATGAATATAACAAATGTTACAGGAAGGCAAAGTTACTATCTGTACATGCCTCTTGGTATGGAAAACAACTTTTGACTTGGTTTGGAAAATTGCTTTTGACATGATCTGGAAAGGAATTTTGGTTTCATTTGGAAATTAAAAGGCTAGCGTTAGTTTTGTGTTGGTATTTGGATTTAAACATGTGTGTATAGTGTGAAGTTGGTTTTAACTCGTTCTGTACAACGGATACATTGGTTATATGTTACAGAAAAATATATGATAGTATATATTTGGCATCTGTACACGTTTAGTGTCATATTTGCCATTTAGCTTTTAAGTACCGTTATGGGGCAAGGGGTGTAGAGTTACTCAAAAATAGTTTTGTGGACCTCATGTTGCTAGGCCAAAGGCCAATTATTTATTTATATGTAATTTTGTAAAGTCGTACAGCCGGATTACTTGTAACAGTAGGAGTATGACAGGGAAACATGACTTCGATGTATTTTGGGGATGTTTTAATTTCATGCTTTTACAAATTGCGATGATCCATCTCATGTCATGAAATGAGAACATGTTGTATGTCTAAATTGAAAGTTGGGAATCAATATATGTGTTATGTTGTAATAATAATTGGAGAAAGGATATATGTTACAAGAAATTTGGAGGGTGGCCTAAGACCCCATATGTTGTGCATTGAAATTCTTGAATTGGAATGCTGCTTGGATCATTGTAAACTCATTTTTTTCTTAAATTTTAGAAAAACCTTTTGCTTATTGTTCAATTTGAGAAATCATAACTCATAAACAAGTTTGAATTTGGACTTGAAATTTTTGCAGATTGTAGCCATTGTATTACCTTTCTTTTAATATGTATTGTAACTTATTTGGACCTAAATAGAGGTAGATATGGCATATTTTCTAAATTTACGCAAGTTCTGACCGCCTTCATAAGTTAGGATATACTTCGAATTTTTTGTGATTCCATTAAGTTTGAAACTAGACACAAGATAGGTATTTTTGGAAAATGACATGCACCAAGGGACATCCTCTTGAATGTTCTTGCTATATTCATCCATAATTAATGATAATTGCCCTAAAAAATCCATAAAAAGGAAGTGACATCTAAAACATAACAATAACAATAGTTGCATGAAATTGGTGTGAGAGGAATTAGGTCAGGTGACTCAGATTTTTTACCAAGCATGACAACATGAAAGGGAAAATGAAGTTCCACGGGACGTGCCAACTTTCCTGGTCTAGTAGGTACTTTACTAAGAATACCTAGACCTGGCGCATTGCTGGGCAAATGCTATGGATGCTACCTCCTCACTTAGAATAAGACTGCTACAATGTTAAAACTCTCGAGAAGAACCACAGGCCAACCACTGAAGTTTACAAATTAAGTAACAAAAACGGAACGTAAGCGAGAAGGAAAATACAAAGCATCTAATGCATTGCCTAACAACTTGACATAATTATGATATCCTGCATTCTAATTGTGAACTTATTCACAAGACAACATACACAGAAGCTCTGGGACAATATAACGTAGAAGCCTAAACATTATAGATGAACAAGTCAGGTGCAATTTCCAACTTCAACACAAAATTCAAAGTGTCCTTGCACGCAAAATTATACAATACTCAACGCAATCATATTTCTCTTCTTGATACACTAATTATCAACTTATTAAAGTGAACCTAACTCAAAATAACCCCACCCCACCATATTACACAGTAAAAGTTGACCTCCTCCATTTTTTTTTCAATTTTTGTTCTACAATGTTCAAGATTATATGGACTAATTTAAGTACCAAACCAAATTTGTTGCCTAAAGGTTAACATTATAAGGCAGATAAAGTAAATAACATGAAATGCAAATGGGTGAGACACAGATACAAACTTTGATAAATCATATTGAATTCAGTTCAATCCCCCCATTTATCTATTAGTAAAGAAAAGGGAAAGGAGAAGAAAACAAAAAAAGGCCTGTGAATCCATTATATTCAAACAGTTATTTCTAAATGAGCATTAAATAATCAAATTATTTTCTAAGAACACAAACTAGACTGCGACAATCCTTCATAAATG
>JAULJZ010149729.1:0-10252 GCA_032270985.1 Heliamphora pulchella | reverse complement strand
AACAAAAAACAAAACGGCTCTGATACCAATTTGTTGGAGGCAATACTGCCAAGATCATTATTTTTGTAAACGATTTTCAGTAAAAAAATTAACTGGACGGGCAAACGTCGAAACGGGCTCCAGTTAAAATTTTGACGTCAAACGATCAAAAATAAACCCGTGCAACCAAAGTTAATTTAAAAGAATACATTTTGTCGATCTAGTCTTCAACTACGATTTGATTTTGAGTTGAAACTCCTATCAGATCTTCTACTGTATTCCCTTACACGATCCTCGAATGTAGTGTGGGTTATGGACTATCGAGAACTCGTATCGGCAAAACCCCGATATCTTTCATCTTGAAAGACAAAAAATATGATATATGAGATATGATCTATCAATTTCAAACTGGTTCAACCTACCCGCGTATATATAGGGTTACAGCAGGGACCTGAGGAGTAATTATGAGTTAAACTTCTAGTGGAACACATATACCTACCAGCGATTTCTACAATTATGGAAAGACATGCAGCGATTTCTGTAATTTCTATAAAACACTGAATTACAGTTCACACCACTAAAAAACTATAATTTTACTCTGAGCCCATAATCTCAAGACATTATTGCGTTGAGCTCCTGTTATTAAGTACTTATCATTTATCCCCACGTTAAGATTCTCGATACCCGCCAATTAAATTTAATCAATATCTTATCATTCCTTAAACCCTTGCACTTAACTTATTTGACTACCAGATAATTAAATCCACCTGTATGGTTTGACCCGGTCAAAACTTATAAGCATACTTAAGGGGGTATCGTCAATATCAATCTTCGGGACGTAGATTCTGTCAATAATAAATATTTGCTTTATAAATAATGCTACTATCCAACTCACCGGGAATATAGACTCATATAAGATCGCACCCTCTAATAAATCAAAAAAACGAATGTTAAATTTATGCAAATCAATAATTATTTCAAGATTAAGAGGATAATCACTATTCATAATAATCTTAGGGTATAAATTAATTAATATAGTCAGTACAAAATTAATTACCACAAATGTCCCAATCAATACACACAAAGTGTACTAGTACAGAGAGTCGAAACAATAGATGACGCTATTATCTGTTCCCCGTAACCAAGACAGATCTACTAAAACTCTGTGCTACAGTCATACCGATGGTATGTCCATTTCCATCTAAACTGTGAACATGAAACTTATATTCTACAAGAACCTAAAATTTGATCTTCTGTGTGTAAGCCGTACTCTACACACCAGATTAAATATTATACAGAATATCGAGCATCTATGCATAATATTAAAGAAATGATATACATACATTTCTCATAAAGATTCTCATAAAATAGAAAATTAATTTTATTAAAATAAAATTAAATACTAAAAACATGGTTTTCAGTATACCAATCCTAACGTAAATAACTTCTAAAAAAGGTAATTAAGGCTCTAACACTTCTGATTTTATACATATCAAATACCTCTTTCATTATTTTCAAACACAAATCTAAGATCAAGAATCGAAAACTCAAAAATAAAGGCGTCATGGTTAGATTTTTGGGACTGTTCGATATGAATGTTGAAATTGTGAGTTGGTGTGGGTTTTTCCATGGGTTCCATGATTTTTGTAAGCTTCGAAACATTGATATATTGAAGTATAACACATGTATACAAAGAAAATAGGTCAAAAACTTACACACATGACACTAAGAGATTGGAACCAAAATAGGCCTGAGTTTTGGGCATTTTGCGCTTTCTATCCTGATTTTTGGAACATCATAACTCAATGTAGAAAAATGATATATGCATGTACTTTATGGTTAGACCTAGGTTTTTGTGTTATCTTGCATCCAAAATTAGTTTTAACGCATTTGAGTGAGTGAAATTCGAGATATTGCAATTCTACCAAAGTGTATCATTTTCTGACTAGTCAACAATGTAAACCTAAACACCCGAGTTTAAAACGAGATCCGATCTTTGGCTAAAACATAAAAGTTGTTGATAACCTATACATCTAGTTACCCATCAAACATGAGCCCAATCTATTGAGTTTTAATGGGACAAAACCCATTTGAAACTCTCTGTTGTGTTTCAACCCTCAAAGGACACCTCTATCACATATTTTCGTGTAGTCCAAAACCCGTATTATTAGTGATCTACTCCAACAGTGGTCTACATGAACATTATATATAACAAATTGAACTACTTTTTGTCCAAATATCAGACCTAGATCCCTAGGGAAGGTCTTTCAAAGCCATTTCAAACTCTCTATCCAAAATTGGCTTTGCTGAGTTTTAACGGCTGATAGAACCTATTTTATAAAATGGCCAAACACTCTAACTTGTTTCAAATAACTACCTTTAGAACTAAACATGAAACTTGTAGGGGACATGTGAAATTAGAACATATCCAAAAATGGGCTCACTTTGAGTTGTTTTTTAATACCTTAAAACCGAGACCAACATAGACTTTTCTGGCTAATTTTCTGTGCAAGTGCTGAACCATTTTTGTTTTCGTCAAGTTTTTCACCTAGTTTCCTTAGTTTTTGGCCTTGGTGTAAAACATGAAAGTTGTAGAGAATATTTTAGTCTAAATCTTCACCAAAAATCATAATCCAACTCCAAATCTAAATACCTCAAAATGCTACGGTACCTTGGAATTTAATGATTGGAAGAGAGTAATATATGGTTAAGTTAAATTCTTAAACAAGTGAAAGATTGGACATGTGCGTAGTACTCCTTCAACCTAGAAAGAAAGTAACTATGGTCCCTAAAACTAAAGAAAACATTCAATGGTCCGAATCGTTTTAATTTAAAATGCTAAAAGAGAAGGATTCTGTGTTAACGGTTGAGTCGTGTTTTGCTTGTTAGGCACAAAGGTTGTAGAACTCGGGAGTTCTGCTTAGCTTGCCGGGGAGGCTCGGTTCATACGCATATAATACAAGTTGAGAATTCTTAGCCATTATCTTGAACTTGAGTTTATGTAAATAATGCATGAAAATGCTTTGAAGCGCATGTTTTGAACTATGACTAGTTTGACGATCGAATGAACTTGTTGTTTTCAAAAGCTATTGTAACACCCTGACCCTTTGCATGGTAACGATATTGTCCACTTTGGGCAAAGCCCTCACGATTTTGTTCTTCTCAAGGGGTCACCCATCCTTGCATTGCTCCCGCCCAAGCATGCTTAACCGCGGACTTCTGTTAGGGTCTCTACCATCTGGGAAAAGACCTCGTTGAATGTAAGGGTCTAAGATTTTTCTTTTATAGCCTAGGAACTCCCTCTTCCTTTTTGATGTGGAATACCAGGATATCACAATCCACTCCCCTTAGGGCTGTACGTCTCTATGCAAGTAGCCTACCAGTCCTTATTAACCCGCCCTCTCAGTAGCCCGCCCACGTGTCACGCGAGATGGCAACAGCCCACACTCAAAAGAGAGAAGAGTCAACACTGATACCATCTATAACACCCCGATCCTTCACATAGCAACAATATTATCCGCTTTGGGCAAAGCCCTCGTGATTTTGTTCTTCCTAGGGGGTCACCCATCCTTGCATTGTCCCCGCTCAAGCACGCTTAACTGTGGAGTTTTGCTAGGCTCTCTACCACCTGGGAAAAGGCCTCATTGAATGTAAGGGTCCAAGAATTTTTTTTTATAGCCCAAGAACTCCCTCTCCCTTTTCGATGTGGGATGCCAGGATATCACAGCTATGATGTTTTTAATTTAAGTGTGCTATTCATGATATTCTGAGCTAGTATGTTGTTATTATGAAAGTATGGTTAATGTTGTGTGGTTGTTCCAAAGTGCCATGTTATAAGAGTTTTCGGCCCTTTATATCCCGTTATGGGGGAGGTTACCCAACTATGGGTTTTTCATTTGTCCCTATAGGGGAGGTTTCCCGTTAAGTGGGAGTTTTTGCCTTTAAGGCTTTTGGGCTGAGTCCTAGGTTTTAGCACAAGCCACTCGTGCTTGGTGGAGAGTGGCCCTCATTCCATCACGTTACTATTCGTGAATTGAGAATTGAGGTTACAGTACTATCGAAACTCCCAATCGTGAGGTTAATAACTACTTGGACACTATTGGGGTTTGAGTCTAGATTTGAGAAAGTGATCATGCATTTTAAATTTGTGGCGATTGAGCCAGGAACGTATTTTTGTTTGCAATACTAAGAAGGTTTTGTATTATCTGTGATATTTTATGTTCAAGAAAATGTAATAGTTTTTATATTTTCATAGAAAATGTGATGAACTATTTTTAGAAAGAGTTTTCAGTTATCCTTAACTAAGTAATTGTCTTTTCTGTTCATAAAAATGCTAAGTGCGCTCTCCTATAACCTCTGTGGTTGTAGATACCAAGAACGGCTAGGAGTTGGTCCACCACAGACGTCGTTGTGTAGTTTTGGTTATGGTGTTGGGAATCATTTTGGTTCAGTTTTCTTTTATTTAGTTTTTAGTTTTGGCAGAGCTTCATGTATAAGACCCTGAAGATTTTGATGTTTTAGAAGTACTGTATGCCCTTGGGATGGCAAATTCTTAATGACTCATGTATACCTCTTTTGATATTAAGGTGTTGTGATTGCTTTGAAGTCCTTGTTTGGTCTCTTAATATCTTTATCCCTTATCTTTCTCTTTAGCCGCCGGTCTGCGGCGGGATCACATCCCTTTGTACAGGTTTGGTGCCTTACAGGAGCAGAGTGTTATATTTTGGTATCAGAGCTCTAGGTTATAAGTTTTGTAGACTTGTTAGAGTGTGGTCTGTGGTGGACTGTAGGTTAAGCGTGTCATCTCGCAATTTGTTGAAAAGAGTGGTTTAGGCCAAGGGTTGTCACACCTTTGTCTTCGGGCATCTGACTGACTGGATTTGAGGTCCATTTGAAAAACATGTTCTACAGATGAAGGGTCCTAATTGGAAGTATAAGAAAGTTATCAAATAGGAGAGATAGCCCAGGAGGGGCCTTGTGTTGCTGTTGTTTTGCAAAGTCTAAGTGGGTTATCAGATTAAGGGGGATGAACCTTATGTCATTAAAACCTTTCGTAGATAGTTTGTTCTTATCCTTATGTCTATAAGTTAGACTCCTGTGTTGAGCCTTAAGTCATTGCTTTCCTACAATAAGAAGGAGAATAGAGAAACTCGAACGAAGCGTCATTCAACCTAAACCAGTATAATGAGGCACGACAAGAAAAATCTCCGCAAGTGGGACCAATAGAACCTAACCTAACCATTAGGATGTTGGAGGTGATCGTAAGACTGACTAAATAGAACACGAGTTGGATCACAATGCGAGCTGAGAGGAACAGTAACTCCTTAATCAAATAATTTAAGGATCTGGATGCAAAGAAGTTCACAAGAACCCTTAGCCCTGCAGAAGTAGAAAATTGGTTGCAGGATGTCGTGCGTATTCTGGATAGGTTGGGGATAGATGCAGAGAATAGGATTGACTTCATAGCTTTTATGTTCAGAGAAGAAGCGTATCTCTGGTGGAAAGCTACAGAGCGATTACTAAAAATGCCGATGTCAGGAGTTAAATCTCTTATACCCCAGAGAATCACTTGGGACCATTTTGAGAAAGCATTCGAAGAACAATACAAGCCCGTAAACTACAAGCATGAGAAGGAGCAAGAATCCATCGACCTGGAACAAGAAAGGATGACTTTGGAAAAATTCAAGATAAAGTTTACAGAGTTGTCACGATATGCCACCCATAGTATACCTAATGAGGAGACAAGGTGTAGAAGGTTTAAGAAGGGATTAAGTTTTTGGATTAGAACAAGGATGACGGTTCTCGAGATGAACAACTACGCAAGATGAATTGTAATGCGGGCCAGAAGGACTAGTAACTCTTTAGTTAAATAATTCAAGGATTTGGGTACCAAGGAGTTTGTGAAAATAGTTAGTCCCACTGGCGCTGAAAATTAGTTGAGCAGTGGAATGCGCATTTTAGACAGATTGAGTTGTTCATGTGGTAAGTTCTTAAGTATAGATTTATATTCGTTTGACATCTAAACTATGTAACTCGTATGGAATTGGTATTCAATTTCTGTTGTGGTATCGGTGGGAGTCACAAGAAAGTTACTTTCGAAAACCTTTTGTGATGTGACCCGTTAGGGCAAACTTATTTAGATTAGTGCATAAATGTTGCTTGTATAGAGAAGAAATTTTCTCATGGGAATGTGTGAACTCTATGTATGAGAAGTTGAAGGGTGATATAATTCTATTATTTCTAGTGGAGTTGCGAAGCAACTTAGAGTGAGTACGCGAGAGGAATAAGTGTTTGGATGAGAATAGTAGAAGGGTAAGTAAAACTATACGAATTAATGGGTATGGTTTTTGTGATTGGCCTTGAGTGAATCGAGTGTCTTGGTAAAATGCTGGTAAGATGAAATTGTTAAAGTGAGAAAGTGGTTCTTGGTTCGATTGTGTGGCAGAGAATGTGTGAAGGGATTGAGTGATGATGGAAAGATATTTTAGAATCAGGGTTTAGTACTGTTCAGTTAAAGAATTGTTGGATGAGTGGTACGTATGTGAAGAAAATATGCGAATGTATATTATGTTATGACGAGGGTTTTGATTGGGTTCGTATGGGTAAGCATATACCTGTGGAGCGTTTAGTCTATGTGGTATGTTTAGCTCTAGTGACGCATTAGGTTCAAGCGGCGGTATTAGTCTTAATGGTCGCAAGGTTAGAGTGCTAATTAAAAGTGTGTGTAAAGATTGTGTTGAAGATAGAAGATAAGGAGATGTTGGTAGATTTGATACATTGGTCATGTTTGAGTTTGATTTGATTCTTGGGATAAACTGGTTGTCATCCTACCATGCGTCACTAGATTGTTTTAGGAAAAGAATAGGAGAAATTCGTTTTCCAATGGGACAAGAGTTGAACACCTATCCGTATCGTGTCAGCTATCAAGGCTTCAAAGATGTTGAAGAAGGGTTGGCAGGGGTTTTTGGCACATATGATGAACGTAGAGATGGAAGAAAAGAAGCTTTCGGAGGTACCAGTTATTTGTGAGTTTCAAGATATTTTTTCAGATGATTTTTTAGGATTACCCCTAGACCGAGAAGTGGAAGTATACAGTCAATCTCTACTCGGGAACAGCACCCATATCTATTCCTCCCCATAAAATGTCACCTGCTGAGCTACTTGAGTTGAAGGAACAATTACAGAAGTTATTAGAAAAAAGATTCATCCGACCTAGTGTCTCATCATGGGGAGCACCTGTACGGTTCGTGAAAAAGAAGGATGGAATGCTGAGGATGTGTATCGACTATCGATAATTAAATAGGGTGATCGTTAAGAACAAGCATCCTTGCCTAAGATAGATGACTTGTTCGACCAGTTACAAGGAGCCAGAGTGTTCCCAAAGATAGACTTGAGGATAGGATACCATTAATTGAGAGTGCGGGAGTTAGATATACCCAAGACTGCCTTTAGGATTTGTTACGAGTATTATAAATTTGTGGTGATGCCTTTCAGGTTAACGAATGCTCCTTCTATGTTTATGGACCTAATGGATCGGGTGTTTAGAAGCTTTCTAGACCAATTCGTAATTGTGTTCATAGACGACATTCAGGTATACTCTCTAAGTGAGGAGGAACATAGAGAACAATTGAAGATTTCTTTGTAGATCCTGAGAAAGCACTAGTTGTATGCAAAAATTTAAAAAGTGAGTTTTGGTTGGATCGAGTGGTACAGCTGGGTATGTTATATCTAGAGGGGGAATACAAGTGGACCCAATGAATGTGGAAGCAGTAGTTAATTGGAAAAGGTCAACTAGCGTGATTGAGATACGCAGCTTTTTGGGGTTAGCTGGTTATTACCTGCATTTTATTTGGGACTTTTTCCTGATTGCGAATCCCTTGACTTGGTAAACTCAGAAGAATGTCAAGTTTGAATGGTCCAACAGATGCGAACGAAGTTTTCAAGAGTTGAAGTCCAAATTGGTGTCAGCACCTATGCTTACCCTTCCGTCAGGCAATGAGGGCTTTGTTATTTATAGTGACGTGTCACACCAAGGTTTGGGTTGCGTATTGATGCAACGCGGGAAGGTTATCTCCTATGCGTTCAGATAATTAAAACATCATGAGAAGAATTACCCTACTCACCATCTATAGTTAGCTGCAATCATCTTCGCGCTCAAGATATGGAGACAATATTTGTATGGCGTCCCTTATGAGATCTTTACGGATCATCAAAGATTGAAGTATATTTTCACCCAAAAAGAGCTGAACTTGAGGCAAAGGAGATGGATGGAGTTAATTAAGGATTATGAATATATGATTCACTATCATCTAGGGAAGGCAAACGTCGTGGCAGATCCCCTAAGCCGAAAATTATTAGGAAAAATAGCATATCTACGAGTGGTATGAGCTGGTACTTTTCTGAAATGTGAACAGTTAGAATCCATCTTGCCATAGGAAGGAATGCATGCCTATTAGCAACTCTAGGCGTAAGACCAACCTTATTAGAACAAATTCGAGCAGCATAATTGGCAGATAATTAAGTGGATAAGATAAGGGCAGAAGCAGCAGCTAAAAGGAAGATAGAATTTGAAGTTTGAGATGACGTATTGTGGTTCGGTCACAGATTGTACGTGCCCAATAATTGGGTGTTGAGGAGGCAAATCTTAGATGAAGCGCATAACTCAACATACACCATGCACCCGGGAAGTACTAAGTTGTATAGAGACTTAAAGGAAAGATACTGGTGGAGTGGGTTGAAGAAGGACGTAGCGAATTTAGTGACATGATGTTTAGTATGCCAACAAGTTAAGATTGAACACCAGAAGCCAGCAGGATTACTACAGCCGTTACCTGTACCTGAGTGAAAGTGGGAACATTTTACCATGGATTTCGTAACTGGACTCCCTCGAACACCCAAGGGGAATGATGATCTTTCGGTAATTGTGGACAGGTTAACGAAGTCAGCTCACTACCTACTAATAAAGATGACGTATTTTGTGGATCGGTTTGCGCGGCTTTATATTAATGAGATCATTAGGCTACACGAAGTACCAGTTTCTATAGTATCAGACAGCGACCCACGTTTTACGTCTTGGTTTTGGTCAAGCTTACAAGAAGCATTGGGGACTACTTTAAAATTTAGCACGGCTTTCCATCTGCAGACTGACGGTCAATCGGAGAGGACAATTTAGACCTTAGAAGATATGCTTAGAGTATGCATTCTATACTTTGTTGGAAACTGGGAGGGACATTTGTCGTTGGTCGAGTTCGCATATAATAATAGTTTTCAGTCAACCATAGGGGATGGCCCCTTATGAAGCGTTGTATGGCAAGAAATGTTTTAGCCTAATTTGTTGGAAAGAAGTCAGAGAGAGAAAGTTGCTTGGACCCGAGATAGTTCAAATTTCCACTGATAAGATTAAGTTGATCCGAGAGAGATTGAAGCAACCGCAAGACAGGCAGAAGAGTTATGCAAATAATCGGAGAAGCGACCTAAAGTTTGTAGTGGAAGACCGTGTGTTCCTAAAGGTACCACCATGGAATGGTATGATTAATCTAAAAGAGTTTTGCCCTATGAGGGTGTATGTAAGCCTGGTAGGGGTGTGTGTAAGCCTGGTAAGGGTGTGTGTAATTCCTACAAAGGTATTGTGCAAAGCCCGATAAGGGCGAGGGTTGGTCTTCAAAGGGATTGAGTTTTAGTTCCTTTTAAGGGTAAGTGTTAGTCTTTAATGGCATTTTAAATTTTTGGATAGAGTCGTGTGATAGAAACTATTAGTTTGAATTGTGGCTTTGGCTTTAAAGCCTTATCATGAGAAATATCCATGTCTCTTTGACTAAGGTATGTAAATTTCGAGAATAAAATTTCTTAAAAGAGGGTAGATTGTAACAACCCAAACTCAATATACGAATAGAATAAAAAGAACCTCTCAAAAGAATCGAAATCTTGAAACTAAGTTCAATAAGAAGAACCAGTCCAATCGTTTAACCTTTTTGACCCCGAGACCCGAGACAGAGTGAGAACTACATAAGCATATATTAAAACCCTAATATTGAGGATAAGAAGTCAAAGTTAGAAACCCAAGTCGTTTAAGACAAGAGTTAAGCTCAAAAAGTCAAGCAACGAACCTATGTGAAAAATACCCAAATTTTCTCCTAGAATTAAATAAAAAAATTATATATATATATACACTCAAATGGTTAACTTAGGAGAATGTGCCAAACTTGGTGAGCAAGTTTCACAAACTCAAGTTAAGTATAAAGAAACTAAGGTTAGGTTCCTAAACCTATGGTTA
>JAULJZ010149727.1:0-30994 GCA_032270985.1 Heliamphora pulchella | reverse complement strand
GTCTTGCGGGTTGTGCAGTAGGTGCTGGGGGGGGGATTGTTGGCCTAAGTGTTGGCCAGGCCCGGGTTTGGACCGAGTCACAGTCGACTTATGGCGCTTGATGCTGTACCCTTTAAGAAAATAAAGTTGCGCCTTCACCACTGCCTGCGGGTTTTGGTGAGATGGTAAGCGCTTGATCCACACGTGCATGGTTAGATGTGGGTGTGGTGCATGGTTAGGTGCGTGGTGTTTGTTTTTTGTTGGGAGCGAGGCGTGTTTGGGCCCATGGTTCTTTTAGGAAAATATGGTGTTTTGTGCCCTCATGGTTCAGGGGGTTTGGTGTTGGCCTTCGGGTTAGGCTTGGTTGTGTTGGTTGTTGGTTGTCCATGTGAGTGAATGTCGAGTATGTGACGAGTGGCGTCATGATGTGAAGTTTATACATGGCTATGTGCATTTATAACTTTAGTTTATTTATGTATGAATTTTGTAGATGAATTACATGATTTTGGTATCGTTACATGGTTTTCACGAGACTCGAAGTTTCGGGCTTGACACAACAAGTCCAAACAAGAAGATCATGCTTCACATTTCACTTAACACCTTACTATTAGACTTTCAACCATTAAATTGTAACTAGCAGCAACAATTTGGGGCTTCTAGATTTTGATTTAATTTTTAGTTTTTGGTCACAAACTAGATTAAAATATTATCTGCAAATCTCATGAAGGTCACTTAGGCTAAATCCTAAGGCTTCTAGGTGATTTGGCCCCCACAAAGAAAAACGATTCAGCAGCACCCTATAATTTGCTAAGAAAAATACTCTCAGAAGGCCACGGGTTTGGAGCATCAAAACAGGTTCTTTCGAGCTAAATTTTTTATATGTTTTAGGCCAAGATGTCCTCTACAATTCTTATAAAGAGTGCTCAGGGTGGTTCTTAAGAAAATATTTCATAAATAACTCAATTAAGAAAATGGGTCCAATCACCATTTTAAAACTCAACATAGGTGAACTCTCAACAGAAACAATAGAGAGTGTAAAAATCATTTAAGGGGTCAAATAGAGGCTAAATGACCTAATTTTTGGATAGCATTTAAATTGAAATATCCCTAACATTTTTCATGCCACTTTTGGAATAAGTCAATAAAAATGTAAGTTTTGGGCTACACAAAAAGATGTGACGGCAAGCTATTTTAATCACTGAACATGAATAGCAAACTACAAAAGGGTTTTGACCATCCAAATCTCAACAAAAGAGGCTCATTTTTTGTGGGTAAATAGATAACATGTTGTTACAACTTTCATGAAGACATCAAAGCTTAGTTCTCGTTTTACCTCTGCAACAGAGGCTGGTATGAAAATAACACATTTTACGAGAAAAGTTACATTTCGAGTTTTATGCACTCAAATCAATTTTAGATGAAAGATAACACAAAAATCTAAGTCTGGATATAAATCACAACCTCAGAAGATTTTTCTATAATTAATTTTGATTTTTCGAAGATTCTAGTAAGCTAAAATTTTGAATACTCATACCAAATTATGATTCAACCTCCTAGCATGGTGCATGTCAAGTTTGAGCCTATTTTCTTTGCATGCTTGGTGTGTTTACTAAAAAACCAAGCTTGGTGTGTTTACTAAAAAACCAAAACTCCAAAACCTAAACATGCTATGATTCTCATTGAACTCAACATGCAAACTCGTAAACAAGTCATACTCAAAACAATCCATAAACTTAACTATTACGCCTTTAATCATGCGTTTTGGTTCTTGTTCTTGATTTTATGTTTGAGAATAGGTGAGGGGAGTTTGTGGAGAGTAAGAACATAGGGTTTAGAGTTTTTCTTATCTAGCAGATTGATTTCTTGGTGGAAGAATACAAGAACTTAGCTTTATAGCACTAAGGACGTTCCTACCTTCTTTTGCTAGCTTCTCCTCCTTCCTTATTCTTCTTCATTCTTCTTCCTTCTTCTCTTGGATCACTTTATAACTCAGAATTTTCTGATCTCTCTCTCTCTCTCTCTCTCTCTCTCTCTCTCTCTCTCTCTTATAGCCGAATATGAAGGGAAGGAATGGGGAAAAAAGGTCCTGTTTTATAGAATTTTAAGAGGTGAGTTTAATAATGCATGTGTAAGACATTTTGAATTTTTTCTTAATTCTCATTGGTTGCATTTGATGTGGAGTCTTTTTAAGAAAAATTTTGTATCAAATTTCAGATGGGTTTTTGGCTAGGGGCAGGTTTGGGTAGCTCCATGCTTGATTTTTGCTTTAATTGCTAATTTGGTGATATTTTGGTACTACATTGTCCAAAAAAATATTTTAAAAATTAATTTGATATATATTTTTAGTCTTCTTTCTTATAAAAATAAATTATTTCAATAAATTTATGATTAGTTTATTATTTTTATAATTTATTAAAAATTTAGCAATATTTGATTAATTAAGTGTAGGCGCATAAGTCAAATTAAGCTCTTTTAACAAGATATATTATTTTGACTTTAATTTGTGTGTAAGAGCTTTAATAATGATTTATTTTACTTTTATTAGCATAAAATTTTATATTAGTATTAATATTGATTATTTGAATATTGTTGGGTCATAATAATACTTGATTTGTATTTTTTTTTTAATTTTGAACATAAAATGTAAAAAAGTGGCTTTTAGCACATATTCGAATGCATAGCCGGCCCTAGAGAGGCATTTTTATCATTTTGTTTGCTATTTTGTCTTTTTCTCTTTATTTTAATTTAAATCTTTAATTTAGGAAGTCTAAGTGTTAAAATTTAAATTTTTATAGACTTTCTTGTGTCTTAGGAACAAAATGGTAATTTTATCTTTTTTAAAAATAAAATTTTATGAATTTAAATTATTTTTTATGATAATTAGTTAATATATAAATATATATTTTTTTAGGATGTTAGGGGTTTTCATCTTATATTAGGGTTTTGCCTGTCAATGTTAGGTCGTTAGGGTTTTGGGTCATATTAGGACTTTCAATTTTTTGGTAACACCTTGTGAATTTATCGTCGCTAATTATAAAATTTAGAATCGGCCTTTATACTGTACTTCTTTCTATTTTAATTATCGGTATCAAATTTCCCATTTGGTACTAACAATGTTAAAAGCATTCACAGAATTTGCTTACATCATTATTTTATTTTTTTAATATTCTACATGGCTTTTTTTAAACTAGAAAATAAAAATAAAAGACAAATAGTAAACCCTAAGTGAACTTAAGAGCATGGAACTTAATCTTGTTCCTGAACAAGCATCTGTGTCTCCGTGAATCGGTATGCGTAGCCGGCGAAGCCGTCGTGGAACTTAACCGCGTGAACCATGCCATCAAATAAGTGGTGGCCAATGACCGATTCGAACAACGGGTTTGCGCTATTTCGTACGTAAACGTTTTCAATGCATTTGGGTATTTTTCTTCTCACCAGAAGGTTGTCAATGGCAGGCTGTTTTGACACCGGGGTAAAATTGCAGGCTCCTCTGTCCGCTGTCAATAGTAAACCTTAAGTCGCACCCCGCCCCTCCATTTTACATCGCCGCTGCCACCCCTTCGTCGTCGTAGGCGACAAGTTAAACAAGCTGCAATTCACGATCAGAATCCCAAACTCCTTTGCCTTCACCCCGTCTTCACCAACAAATTGTTGATCACCCTGTGAGAAGATGAGTCTGAATCGATGGATGGAATGTGGGACATTGAGGTGGTGATGCAAAAAAGTGAAGTTGTTTGGGTTCTTCTTGTTGGTGCCGATCGATTTGGAACCCTAGTTTTGGGAATTGGCAGGATTTGCGTGAATCCCATATCTGTTTCTTCTATCAGCAAGTGTTTACGCTCAATCCCTCTGCCGCTCCATCTACCCTTAGCACCTCCCCAATCACTCCCCCGAAATTTTCTACAACACACTTGAGGAACCCATTTTAATTAATTAATTAAAAAAATAATTTAGTTACAAGGTAAAATAATAAAAGGTTATTTTCCATTAAAGACTCGCTCGACAAGTTTAATACGAGAGGTCAGTCATTTCAGTAACATTAGAGGAGGTCCTGAAATAAGTTTTAATTTCAAGAAAAATAAGTGTACTTTACTCTAAAAGTTATAACATTTTTTAAAAAAATTTAAATTTATTTTAATTAAAAATTAAAAAGATAAAAAGGATTTTTGAATTTTCAAATGAAAGTTTTAAACTTTTTTTAACGAAAAATTGATCATAGGTCCAAAAATTGCCGTGTGTTTTATTTTTTATCTACCATAAAAAATTTAACGCGCAAAGTCCATGCACGTTGTAGTTTTAACACATAAGGCCCTATATTTTGGTGTGATTGAACTTTTTGAACAAAAATACCCTTGGTTTGTTAATATTCGTTCAGATTCTCCTCGCAATAACAGAAAACGTATTGTTTCGTGATCGTTTTGTGACTCTCAACAATAGGATCGCAATTTTTCAACGTGATTGTTTAGTTTGTGTTCAGATTCAATCGTTCTTCAACGTGTTCTTTGAATTTTCGACGTGATTTTTCATCGGGAAATCACATCGCAATTCTAGCTTAGATTTGTCGTCGTTATTGCTCATTATTGCTCGCGATTTTCATTCGATTTAAGATTTCTAATCGCGCTCTTTGTTTCGAGTTCAGATTTGTGATCACTGAAGATTATTTTTTCGATTTCGCAATTATAGGTTGTGATTGAAATTGAAAATTATTTGTTTCTATATTTGTTTAACAAGTTATGGATAATTCTCTTATGTTTTTCTGCAAATATGGATTGTATACGAATGTTGTGAAAATAAAATAAAGTTTTATATTAAATGATATATTGAATTGTGTTTGTAGAAAGTGGAAGAACCTAAAAAAGGGGATATTTTTTCTTACATAATCCTTGCTTGATTATTCTAGTTGTATGCTTGTTGATGATGATGATTTTTTGAGAATATGTTGTTACCTGTTGGTCGTCTTGGTATTGATCGTGTAGATGTTTCTATGAGTGATGATAGTTGTATGTCTGATAGCACTAATAATCAAGAACGAGTTAGTATTGAAGGTAGTTCTAGTAGATGTTCTGATTGCACTAGTAATCAGGAAGGAGTTATTATTGAAAGTAGTTACAGTAGAGATTTTGATGTTGTTGATGTTGATCCTCTTGAAAAATTTTGTCATCACTAAGAGACGTTACTGTTGTCATCTGCTTGGACTAGATTAATTACTAATGTTAGACAGTGTTTTAAGGGTGGAGTTAATGAATTTAGGTATTGTTTGGCAATATATGCTATTAAGGTTGGATTTTCATATGATCTTTTGAAGAATGATAAAAGTAAAGTAACTGCAGCTTGTTCTTTGAAGGAAACTACTGGTTGTAAGTGGTTTGTTCATTCAACTTAGGATAGATCAAATGTGTCACGCTCCAAACTCTGGGTCACGTCAAACACCCACAAACAACTATACAAACACCCAGCCCGATGTTCACCCTCATATAGAAACATACATGTATTGTATATAATCGCCAACCGACTTACAATACATAATGCTCCAATGCCAAAAACATATAAACATACATGCTCCAAAAGAAATAAAAAGGAAGACTACAAATCTTCCACCCAAACCGACTCCTCCAGATTGACCTGCGTGACCAGTACCTAAAAAATATTTCAAATCCCACACTGTGAGCCAGACCTCAGCAGATATTAGACAAGCATAAAATAAAAGCTAAACAAGCTAGGAAAGTAATGTGCGATTTTTTGCTCTCTTTCAAGCCTTAAAACAGTTTTCACAAACAAACGGGATGCAATGATAAGAACCATTTTTGACTCACAGGAACCTCGAAAATGGTTTGAAAAAAATAATTTTATATTACGACTCACACGAGTCGTAAAAACAGTTTGAAATTGGTTTTATCCATCCCACAATACTTCACATGCAATTCATGCACCTTCTCGGGCTTTCACTGAGAGACCGGAGCCTTAATAATATACCTTCTCGAACTTTCACTGAGAGACCGCAGCCCCACCTAATACAACTTCTCCAACTTTCACCGAGGGACCGCAACCCCACCCCATGCACCTTCATGGACTTTCACCAAGAGATCCCAGCCCCAGCTAATGCCTTGTTAACCAGAGTTAACATTCACAGAACCACATGCCCATCTATTGCATTCCATACACATATGCATAAATAAACCAGGATTTTAATGCATAAGATCACGTCACATGCTACACGCGCGACTCACGCCACACCTGCAACCCATGTAACATATACCACATGAAATCCATACATAAATAAAACTAGAGTTAATATGTACAAAGCCACGTATAAACTTCATATAACGGCGCCACACGCCACATAACCCGTCACGACATCCGATGCCACACACTCGACACAACCAACAAATCACAGAACAAGACCTACCCGAAGGTCAACACCAAATCCTAAAAACCCTCGATTTTAGAAACATTCTCACAAAACACCGTTTTTTCCAAAACCCTCTTTTTGGAAAAGAACCGCGGATCCAAACACGCCCCACACCCAACGATGTACAACATCACGCACACAAAAGAGCACCAAGTCCACATGCCCAACCGTGCACCGACACCACACTAAACTAACCCACGTCACTCCCAAGGACAACCACAAAACACAAATAAACACCATGGCCCCACCACAACCATCCAAAACAAGAAACGACCATCACCCCTCTTCATGGATCCAATTGACAAAATCCCATAATTCCATCGATCGAAAAGCCACAAGAGAAGAGCCAGTCGATTGAACCCGATAATACAATTGACCGAAAAGCCACAACACAACGAACAAAACACCAAAACGCCCACACAGGACATCAGTCGACTGGGCACCCCCATCTAGTCGACTGAAAGGCTACCAGAAACTAAAAACCCATAACAGGACCAACTTAGTCGACTAAACTCCCAAGTCCAGTCGACTGAAAACTTACTGGAAAAGCATAAACCCATGTGAGTCGACTGGACGCCTCAACCCAGTCGACTGAAATCCCAAACACACGATCCAGTCGACTGAACCACCCAGTTCAGTCGACTAAACCACCCAGTTCAGTCTACTGAGCCATGGCAGAGAACGATTCTAAGCTACTAGAACACCATTCTCAAACGCAAAATCGAAGCTACTAAACTCCCTTTCGATGCCCTCAGACATACACAAGTCCAAAACTACCACAAAACCTCGAAAGAAACACTCACAACCCGATTTCATCCAACCAAAAACAATTTTAAACTGAAAACCCAACTTTTCAAAACATAAACGTTTTTTCATGCATTTTTAAACGGTAAAAACGCACACGATTACACGTAACCTTATAAGACATGAGAGTCTAGGATTTTACCTTGATGAGGAAAAAACTCGACACCTCGATCTACGTGCAAAATCGAACTTCGTCGAAATAAAACACTGTCCGGATGAATGCGTAGCCCACCGCGAGGATACTAAGGATCTGCTGTTGGATTGTCAAAAATTGATCCCGGGCACCCGAGAAGTTAGAGAGAAGGCAGAGTTTCGGTTGAAAAGAAAAAAGAAAACCTAGCTTGCAAATTTTCCAAAATATCTCCATAAATATCTAAAGATTAGATATTTATAGGCACCTAAAAATATCTTCTTTTTTTTTCAAAATATCTCACCAAAATATCTTTGTCAAAATATCTCACACAAATATCATTTTTTTTTAAAAAAAAAGCCCCGCTGCAAAATATCTTTTTTTTCTTTTTTTTGAACTTCACACCACAACGCCTAACGGCCCCGAGAACTAACCCAATATACATTTCTAAACCCGAACATGAATAATACGCACATAAACGTGTCGTAACGAAAACGATAAACAACGCGTCAAAAAACGCCGAAAAAAATGGGTTAGTCTCAAAACTCTACCCCCTTAAAGGAATTTCATCCCCGAAATTCAGCACAATTAAAAGAAAACAACTCTGTCGACCGAAATCGACACAAGCACGCGAGATGGTCAGCCAAACCATTCCTAGGATACAGTCAAAGAAGGCCATATAGTCTAAACAACGGCTAGCTATGTCAAAAACATGGGATCTACAGCTCGTCCTAACCTCACATCCTCACCAACCACTGCCTCAACACAGCACACCACCCACGGAGTCCACCACCAACTCCAAACCCATGACCACAGCCTCGAATACAACCTCGCCCTCTCTGCACATGTCATGCCCCAAACTCCGGGTCACGTGAAACATCCACAAACAACCAACCCGAGAATACACTCTTAACTAAAATCATACATGCATTGTATATAATCGCCAAACGGCATACATTGCACGGTTTTAACACCGGAAAAATATGTTACGACATACATGTAACAGAAAAAATAGAAAAAGAAAGACTACAGCTCTTCCACCTCTCCGGCACCTCCAGATCAACATGCGTGACCGGTACCTGAAAAAAATCAAATCCCACGTTGTGAGCCAAATCTCAACAGAAACTAGACAAGCATGCAGTATAAGCTAAACATGCTAAGAAAACGATGTGCAATTTTTAGACTTTCTTTCAAGCCTTTAAAACGAGTTTTCACATGCAAAGAGAAAACGATGATACAAATCATCTTTTGACTCGGTCACAGGAGCCTTGAAAACAGTTTGAAAATGATTTTTAGATCGCGATTCACACGACTCTTAAAAGTAATTTGAAAATTGGTCTATTCGTCCCGCAATGCAGTTCATGCAATCCATGTATCTTCTCAGACTTTCACCGAAGGACCACAGCCCCCAACTATGCAACGCACACAACCCGTACAACACACACAACGCACACAACCTGTACAACACGCACAACGCACGCAACCCGTGCAACACACACATCTTCACGGACTTTTACCGTAGGACCATCATCCACCCTCATCACATATCTTCACGGACTTTCACCCTAGGACCATATACGCCCTCATTACACATCTTCACGGACTTTCATCGTAAGACTATTATCCGCCCTAACTAGCCTCGTTGACCAGATCCAACAAATATCTTCACGGACTTTCACCGTGAGACCATTATCCGCCCCTCATATGCATATCTTTATAGACTTTCATCGAGGGACCAATATCCGCCCTACATATGCAAAATAGATACAAATCTGCGTATCAACAGGCATCCCTACACATGCCTAAATCACGGGATAAAACCGCATACCACGGGATAAGACCGCATCAAAACATGCATACTAAACCAGGGTTTAAATGCATAAAGCCACGTACTATCACTACGTTACACAAACCACGTCACATGCCACACACGCGACTACACCACACCTGCAACTCTTGCAACATGAATCACATGCATCTATTCCTCATATTTCACATAACCATGCCTATAAAACTTCTGAGTTTTAAAACATGCAATCACGATACACGTAACGATACCAAAACACAAAATCCACTTACATAATCTGTACATAAATAAACAGTTATAAATGCACATAACCATGTATAACAATATATCACGACATCACCCGTCAAAACATCACCCGAACAACCCATCCACACACACTGGGACAACCAACATCTAACTCGAAGGCTAACACCTGAACCTCCCACAAAACGGTTCTCAACAAAACCCACCTGTAAACAGAACCACGGACCCACACATCCCGCACATAACTAGCACGCACACAATCGTGCCCCGACAACCCGCACCTAACCATGCCCATCATCCCCGAGGACGACACCTATACAACACCCAGGATCACAACACAATCCCCGAAACCACCGTACAACCAACCGAAACTCCAAAAAGAAACCAATAGTGTTTCAGCGACTAATCCCATATATCAATCAACCGAGGACCATTGGAACCCCTTTGGAAAACAAAACCCAACCACAAAACCACCAACACACAACCTAGAACTTCAGTCGACTGGACCCAACCCCCAGTCGACTGAAAAACATACTGGAAAAGCCCAAAAACGCCAAACACAGTTCAGTCGACTAATCCCATGGATTCAGTCGACTGAAACCATAGAACCATGATCCAGTCAACTGACCCCACAGTCTAGTCAATTGAACTCAAGCAAAAATTGGTTTCGAGCTACGGATTTCAACCTCTAAACCCCGATTCAAAGCCTCCAAACTCCCATCGAACACCCTCGGACATACACACGCCCAAGCCTAACACCAAGACCTCAAAAGAAAAACTCGACACCTAATTTCATCCACCAAAATTGCCAAAAAATGATTTTTAAACCCAAAACCCAACTTAAAACAAATTCAGGTCTATAGCAATCTAACCGTTAAAAACACCCACGATTACACGTATCACCCTTATAAGACATGAGAGTCTAGGATCTTACCTCGGTGAGTTAAAAACTCAATACCTCGAACCACGTGCAAAATTGAGTTTCACCAGAATAAAATTCTATCCGGATGAACGCGTAGCCCACCGTGCCAAAAGCAAGGATCCGCTGTTGGATCGTTGAAAATCAAGCCCTGGGCCCCCGAGAACTTAAAGAGAAGGCAGAGAAAAAAAAAACTTATTGGAGAAGTTTTGAAAATATCTTCTGAAAAATATCTAACTCTAGATATTTATAAGCCTCTAAAATATCTATTTTTTGAAATTCGCACCGTAACATCCCATGACCCCTGGAACCAACCCTGCATGCATATCAAACCCCGATCATGCATCAAAATGCATTTAAACATGCTATCACATAAACAAGAAACGTGCGTCAAAAATACCAAAAAAAAAAAAATGAGTCAGGGTCTCACAACTCTACCCCCTTAAAGGAATTTCACTCATAACATTCAACTCAAGGTCAAAACAACAAGCCGTCGATCGCAATCGACACAGGCACATGAGATGGTTAGCCAAACCATTCCTAGGATATAGTCAAACAAGGTCAGGCATCCTAAACAATGGCCAACTATCTCAAAGACACAGGATCTACAACTCACCCCAACCTCACATACTCACCAACTGCTACCTCAACACAGCATACCACCCACGGAATCCATCACCAACTCCCAAACGGATGCAACAAGGAAACTAGCCCAAGGCCTACATACTCAGAAAGTACCTCTGCTCGTTGAAGGCATATCTGCACCCTCCGGTACGACCGGTGCTCTAGATGAATCGGGAGCTATAAGGGCATACGCTCGTGGCAGTGTCGCTCTGCTTTGTCCACCAAAACTCGGCACTGTCGGCTACCGTACCGACTGAACTGATGTACTCCCACCTGCCATCTGGGAAGTCTTAACAGCAGGATACTGCTGTCGCTCCTGCACATATGAACCCTCTAGTGTGCCCACTATACTCGGCGCACTCTCTCTTTGAGGGCAGTTCCTCCGAATACGTCCCATCTGACCACATCCAAAACAAGTAGGCAGCCCTCTCCCCTGTAACTGATCCGGTATGGGACTCTGAGACTGCTTCAATCGTGAATCTAGGTACTGTCTCAGCTGTAGACAATCTGATACACGATGCCCCGGCTATCCACATCGGTAACATCTGACCTCCGTCTGCTCCAGCCTCCCTGACGAAGCCACTAATGGTGCTAGTGTAGAGAACTGATGTGGTCCAGATGGATGAAAGCTAGGACCAGAGGATTTCTACCTCTTGCTAGAACTCCCACCTATCTGCGCCTCTGTCCCACCCTGAGGTATCCTAGCCTCGCTGGAAGCTCAGATCTCAGTCATAGTGTTCTCCACCCTCGTTGTTGCCTCTACCAGCTCTGTGAATACACGTAGTACCATTGCAACCACACGCTCCCTGATCGCTGGCCTCATGCCCCACTCAAACCTCATAGATCGCAGCTCGTCTGTGCTCACCAACTCCGGTGCAAATCGAGACAAGCTCGTAAATCTGGCCTCATACTGCATAGCATCCATGGCCCCCTGGGTAAGAGTGTAGAACTCCTCCCTGTACAAATCCCTCTTCGAAGCCGGGAAGTATTTCTCCAGAAACACTCCTGTAAAGGCTGCCCATGTGACTTCCACAATAGTCCTGGCATACTTCCACCACGCATGAGCAGCACCCCCCAGCTGGAAGGTAGCAAAGGAAACCTGCAACTCCAAATCAACCTGCGTGACCGGTACTTTAAAAAAATCAAATCCCATATCGTGAGCCAAAGCTCAGCAGAAACTAGATAAGCATGCAGCATAAGTTAAACATGCTAAGAAAATGAGGTGCAGTTTTTAGACGCTCTTTCAAGCCTTTAAAACGAGTTTTCACAAGCAACGGGAAAACGAGGAAACAAACCATCTTTTGACTTGCTCACAGGAGCCTTGAAAATAGTTTGAAAACGGTTTTTAGATTGCGATTCACACGACTCTGAAAAATAATTTTAAAATTGGTCTATCCATCCCACAATGCAGTTCATGCAATCCATGTATCTTCTCGAACTTTCACCGAAGGACCACAGCCCCCAACTATGCAACGCACACAACCCGTACAACACACACAACGCATGCAACTCGTGCAACACACACATCTTCACAGACTTTCACCATAGGACCATCATTTGCCCTCATCACATATCTTCACCGTAGGACCATATACGCCCTCATTACACATCTTTACAGACTTTCACCGTAGAACCATTATCCGCCCTAACTAGCCTCGTTAACCAGAGCCAACAGATATCAACACGAACTTTCAACGTGGGACCATTATCCGCCCATCATATGCATATCTTTACGGACTTTCACCGAGGGACCAATATCCGCCCCACATACGCAAAACAGATACAAATCTACGTATCAAAAGGCATCCCTACACATGCCTAAACCACGGGATAAAACAGCATACCACGGGATAAAGCCGCATACCACGAGATAAGACCGCATCAAAACATGCATACTAAACCAGGGTTTAAATGCATAAAGCCACGTACTATCACTACGTTACACAAGCCACGTCACATGCCACACACGAGACTCACACCACACCTGCAACTCATGCAACATGCATCACATGCATCCGTTCCTCACATTCTACATAACCATGCCTATAAAACTTCTGAGTTTTAAAGTATGCAATCACGATACGCGTAACGATACCAAAACATATAATCCATACATAAATAAACAATTATAAATGTACATAACCATGTATAACAATACATCACGACGCCACCCGTCAAAACATCACATGAACAACCCGTCCACATACCGAGACCCGTCCACACACACCTGGACAACCAACATCTAACTCGGAGGCCAACACTTGAACCTCCCACAGAACGGTTCTCAACAAAACCCACCTGTAAACCGAACCACGGACCCACACATCCCGCACATAACCAGTACGCACATAACCGTGCCCCGACAACCCGCACCTAACCATGCACGTCATCCACAAGGACGACACCTACACAACACCCGAGATCACAACACGATCCCCGAAACCATCGTACAACAAATCGAGAACTCAAAAAAGAAACCAATAGTGTTTCGGCGACTAATCCCAGATATCAATCAATCAAGAACCATTGTAACCCCTTCGGAAAACAAAACCTAACCACAAAACCACCAACACACAGCCCAGAACTTCAGTCGACTGGACCCAACCCCCAGTCAACCGAAAAACATACTAAAAAAGCCTAAAAATGCCAAACACACAGTTCAGTCGACTGACCCCATGGGTTCAGTTGACTGTACCCACAAAACCATGATCCAGTCGACTGACCCCGCAGTCCAGTCGACTGAACTCAAGCAGAAACTGGTTTCGAGATACGGGTTTCAACCTCCAAACCCCAATTCGAAGACTCCAAACTCCCATCCAACACCCTCGAACATACACACACCCAAGCCTAACACCAAGACCTCAAAAGAAACACCCGACACCCAATTTCATCCACCGAAATCACCAAAAATTGGTTTTTAAACCCAAAACCCAACTTGATACAAAATCAGATCTACAGCAATCTAACCGTTACAAACACCCACGATTACACGTAGCACCCTTATAGGACATGAGAGTCTAGGATCCTACCTCGGTGAGTTAAAAACTTGATGCCTCGAACCACGTGCAAAATCGAGCTTCACCAGAATGAAATTCCGTCTGAATGAACGCGTAGTCCACCGTGCCAAAAGCAAGGATCCGCTATTGGATCGTTGAAAATCGACCCCCGAGCCCCCGAGAACTTAGAGAGAAGGCAGAGAAAAAAAAACTTACTGGAAAAGTTTTGAAAATATCTTTTGAAAAATATCTAACTCTAGATATTTATATACCTCCAAAATATCTTTTTTTTTAAATTTTTGAAAATTCGCACCGTAACATCCCACGGCCCCGGGAACCAACCCCGCATGCATATCTAACCCCGATCATGCATCAAAACGCATTTGAACATGCAATCACATAAACACGAAACGCGGGTCGAAAAATGCCGAAAAAGAAAACTGGTCAGGGTCTCACAGCACAGACATCATGTCTATATGAAAGAAACACATAAAATAAGATGCATCACATCACATGAACATAAACACTAAGCACATAAGCATGCTAACAGTTCATGCGAAACAAACCCCATATACCGAGGAAAATCAACAAGAGTGACGTGTCCATTTGGATAACCTTCTCAGATTCCCTGCTAGAAATCACGTCAGCTAAACACGTTTCTAACCTGGCTCCCAAGTTTGTTAATCTAAATGCCCAAAGGCAAGATTAATCAATCCTAAAGTTCAACCCCTATGCTCACACATATAAAACATTCACACACTCCACACACTATCATGCTCGTTCTATCAAAACATCTAAACACATACAGTCAAGCACACGCAATCAATCTCACACGATGATGCATCCTCTTCCCACGGCTCTTATGTATTCAAACCCAGAACCCTAATACCATTTTGACACACCCCAAACTCTAGGTCACGTTAAACACCCACAAACTATCATACAAACACCTAGCCTGATGTTCACTCCCATATAGAAACCTATATGCAATGTATATAATCGCCAACCGGCTTACAATACATAAGGCTCCAACTCCAAAAACATGTAAACAAACATGGTCCAAAAGAAACAAAAAGGAAGACTACAGATCTTCCACCCCAACCGGCTCCTCCAGATTAACCTGCGTAACCGGTACCTAAAAAATATTTTAAATCCTACACCATGAGCTAAAGCTCAGCAGATACTAAGCAAGCATGAAATAAAAGCTAAACATGCTAGGAAAGTAATGTACGATTTTTGGCTCTCTTTCAAGCCTTAAAACAGTTTTCACAAACAAACGGGATGCAATGATAAGAACCATTTTTGACTCACAGGAGTCTCGAAAACGGTTTGAAAAAAATGATTTTATATTACGACTCACACGAGTCTTAAAAATAGTTTCAAATTGATTTTATCCATCCCACAATACTTCACATGCAATCCATGTACCTTATCGGGCTTTCACCGAGGGACCGCGCCCCCACCTCATGCTCCTTCTCGGACTTTCACCGAGAGACCGTAGCTCCAGCTAATGCCTTGTTGACCAGAGTTAACATTCACAGAACCACATGCCCATCTATCGCATTCCATACACATATGTATAAATAAACCAGGGTTTTAATGCATAAGATAACGTCACATGCTACACGCGCGACTCACGTCACACCTGCAACCCATGTAACACGTATCACATGAAATCCGTACATAAATAAAACTAGAGTTAAAATGTACAAAGCCACGAATAAACTTCACATAACGGCGCCACATAACCTGTCACGACATCCGATGCCACACACTCGATACAACACACAACTCACAGAACAAAACCTACCCGAAGGTCAACACCAAACCCTCAAAACCCCAATTTCACAAACGTTCTCACAAAACAACATTTTTTCCTAAAACCCTCTTTTTAGAAAAAAATTGCGGGTCCAAACATGTCCCACACCCAACGATGTACAACATCATGCACACAAAAGAGCACCAACTCCACATGCCCAACCGTGCTCCGACACCACACAAAACTAACCCACGTCACTCCCGAGGACGACCACAAAACACAAATAAACACCACGACCCCACCACAACCATCCAAAATAAGAAACGACCATTGCCCCTCTTCATGGATCCAATTGACAGAACCCCATAATTTCATCGATTGAAAAGCCACAAAAGGAGAGCCAGTCGATTGAACCCCATAATCCAATTGACCGAAAAGCCACAACACAACGAACAAAACACCAAAACGCCCACACAAGACATCAGTCGACTGGGCACCCCCATCCAATTAACTAAAAGGCAACTAGAAACTAAAAACCCATAATAGGACCAACTCAGTCGACGGAACTCCCAAGTCCAGTCCACTAAAAACCTACTGGAAAAGCATAAACCCAGGTCAGTCGACTGGACGCCTCAACCCTGTCAACTGAATCTCCAAACACACAATCCAGTCGACTGAACCACCCAGTTCAGTCGACTGACCCACGGCGGAAAACAATTCTAAGCAATTGGAACAACCTTCTCGAACCCAAAATCGAAGCTACCAAACTCCCCTCCAATGCCCTCAGACATACACAAGTCCAAGACTACCACAAAACCTCAAAAGAAACACTCACAACCCGATTTCATCCAATCAAAAATGATTTTAAACCAAAAACCTGACTTTTCAAAACATAAACAGTTTTTCATACATTTTTAGACGGTAAAAGCGCGTACGATTACACGTTACACCCTTATAAGACATGAGAGTCTAGAATCCTATCTCGATAAGTGAAAAACTCAACGCCTCGATCTATGTGCAAAATCAAACTTCATCGAAATGAAATTTCGTCTAGATGAATGCGTAGCCCACCGCGAGGATCTGTTGGATCGTCAAAAATCAAGCCCCGGGCACCCTAGAAGTTAGAGAGAGGGCAGAGCTTCCGTTGGAAAGAAAAAAAGAAACTTAGCTTGCAAGTTTTCCAAAATATATCCATAAATATCTAAAGGCTAGATATTTATAGGCACCCGAAAATATCTTCTTTTTTTCAAAATATCTCACCAAAATATCTTTTTTTTAAAAAAAAAAAAAGCCCTGCTCCAAAATTTTTTCTTTTTTCTTTTCTTGAACTTCACACCACAACACCCAACGGCCCCGAGGACTAACCCAACATGCATTTCTAAACCTGAACATGCATAAAACGCACATAAACATGCCATAACAAAAACGATAAACAACGCATCTAAAACGTCGAAAAAGAAAATGGGTCAGAGTCTCACAACTCTACCCCCTTAAAGGAATTTCATCCCTGAAATTCAGCACAAGGTCAAAAGAAAATGACTCCATCGATCGAAATCGGCACAAGCACGAGAGATGGTCAGCCAAACTATTCCTAAGATACAGTCAAACAAGGCCATATAGTCTAACCAACAGCTATCTATGTCAAAAACACGGGATCTACAACTCGTCCCAACCTCACATCTTCACCAACCACTACCTCAACACAGCACACCACCCACGGAGTCCACCACCAACTCCAAACCCATGACCACAATCTCGAACACAACCTCACCCTCTCCGCACAGACATCACGTCTAGGTTCATGCGAAACAAACCCCATATACCAAGAAATACAACAAGAGTGACGTGTCCATTTGAATAGCCTACTCAGATTTTCTGCTAGAAATCACGTTAGCTAAACGTGTTTCTAACCTGGCTCCCAAGTTTGTTAATCCAAACACCTAAAGGCAAGACTAATCAATCCTAAAGTTCAACCCTCATGCTCACATATACAACACATTCACACACTCCACACACTATCATGCTCGTTCTATCAAAACAACTAAACACATGCAGTCAAGCACACGTAATCAACCTCACATGATGATACACCCTCTTCCCACGGCTCTTACATATTCGTACCTAGAGCCCTGATACCATTCTGTCACACCCCAAACTACGGGTCACGTCAAGAACCCACAAACAACCATACAAACATCTAGTCTGATATTCACATTCATATAGAAACATACATACATTATATATAATCACCAACCGGCTTACAATACATAAGGCTCCAACGCCTAAAATATGTAAACAAACATGGTCCAAAAGAAACAAAAAGGAAGACTACAGATCTTCCACCCCAACCTGCTCCTCTAGATTAACCTGCGTGACTAGTACCTGAAAAATATTTTAAATCCAACACCATGAGCTAGAGCTCAGCAGATACTAGACAAAATAAAAGCTAAACATGCTAATACACCTTCTCAGACTTTCACCGAGGGATCGCAGCCCCACCTCATGCACCTTCTCAGACTTTCACCGAGGGACCACAGCCCCAACTAATGCTTTGTTAACTTGAGTTTACATTCACAGAACCACATGCCCATCTATCGCATTCCATACACATATGCATAAATAAACCAAGGTGGTTTTAATGCATAAGAACGCGTCACATGCTACACACGCGACTCACGCCACACTAGCACCCCACGTAACATGTACCACATGAAATTCGTACATAAATAAAACTAGAGTTAATATGTACAAAGCCACAAATAAACTTCACATAATGGCGCCACACGCCACATAACCCGTCACGATATCCGATGCCACACACTCGACACAACCAATAACTCACAGAACAAGACCTACCGGAAGGTCAACACCAAACCCTCAAAACCCCAATTTCACAAACATTCTCACAAAATACCATTTTTTCCCAAAATCCCCTTTTTAGAAAAGAACCGCGGGTCCAAACATGCCCCACACCCAACGATGTCAACATCACACACACAAAAGAGCACCAACTCCACATGCCCAACCGTGCACCGACACCACATGAAACTAACCCACGTCACTCCTGAGGATGACCACAAAACACAAATAAACACCACGGCCCCACCACGACCATCCAAAACAAGAAACGACCATCACTCCTCTTCATGGATTCAATTGACAGAACCCCATAATTCCATCGATTAAAAAGCCACAATAGGAGAGCCAGTCGATCGAACCCCATAATCCAATTGACCAAAAAGCCACAACACAACGAACAAAACACCAAAACGCCTACACAAGACATCAGTCGACTGGGTACCCTCATCTAGTCAACTGAAAGGCAACTAGAAACTAAAAACTCATAACAGGACCAACTCAGTCGACTAAACTCCCAAGTTCAGCCGACTGAAAACCTACTGAAAAAGCATAAACCTAGGTCAGTCGACTAGACGCCTCAACCCAGTCGACTGAAACCCCAAACACACGATTCAGTCGACTGAACCACCCAGTTCAGTCGACTGAACCACCCATTTCAATCAACTGACCCATGGCAAAATATGATTCTAAGCTACTGAAACAGCCTTCTCGAACCCGAAATCGAAGCTATCAAACTCCCTTCCGATGCCCTCAGATATACACAAGCCCAATCCTACCACAAAATCTCGAAAGAAACACTCACAACCCGATTTCATCCAATTGAAAATGATTTTAACTCGAAAACCCAACTTTTCAAAACATAAACAGTTTTTAATGGATTTTTAAACCGTAAAAATGCACACGATTACACATAGCACCCTTATATGACATGAGAGTCTAGGATCCTACCTCGATGATTGAAAAACTCAATGCGTCAATCTACGTGCAAAATTGAACTTCATCGAAATAAAATTTCATCAAGATGCATGCGTAGCCCACCACGAGAATACTAAAGATATGCTGTAGGATCATCAAAAATAGAACCCCGGGCACCCGAGAAGTTAAAGAGAAGGTAGAGCTTCTGTTGGAAAGAAAAAAAAAAACTTAGCTTGCAAGTTTTCTAAAATATCTCCATAAATATCTAATGGATTGATATTTATAGGCACCCGAAAATATCTTCTTTTTTTCAAAATATCTCACCAAAATATCTTTTTCAAAATATCTCACCAAAATATCTTCTTTTTTTTAAAATCCCTGCTCCAAAATATCTTTTTTTTTTCTTTTTTTGAACTTCACACCACAACGGCCAACGGCCCCGAGGACTAACCCAACATGCATTTCTAAACTCGAACATGCAAAAAATGCACATAAACATGCCGTAATGAAAATGATAAACAACGCGTCGAAAAATGCTGAAAAAGAAAACGGGTTAGAGTCACATAGAATGAATTCTTTTATATTAGGAGTTTGGATGATGAGCATAGTTGTGGTGGAACATTTCGTTGGTTGCAAGTGCAATTATTGACCAGGTTTGTGATAAGCCATTAATGAATCCTATTGATGTTGTTGGATTTTTTACACAACATTATGGTCTAACAATATCTTATCATCATACTTGGTTGGGTGTTGAAAGGGCAATAATTCAGTTATATGGGGATTATTTATTGTCATTTAATTAGCTCCGTTAGTATGTTGAGGCAGTATTGAGCTCAAACCTTGGAAGTGTGGTTAAGATTGAGTGTGATGAGTTTAATAAACGGTTCAAAAGATTGTTTGTAGCATTTGGTGCTTGTATCAATGGTTTCAATCACTGTCGGCCTTTGCTGTCTTTTGACGGGACATTTTTAAAAGAGAGATATAAAAGTTACCTGCTTGCTACTACATGGAAGGATGCTAATTAAGGTCTAGACTATTTTTTATCTGTGCACTTTGACTTGATGAAGAAATTACTTTAACAGAACAGATAAATTTATCTGTTAATGAGTTGTTCATATTATAGTGAAACAAATAAATTTATTTACCAGAACGTTGTGCTTGTTATAGTGGGACAGATAAAGTTATCTGTCAAATAGTTACATTTATAGTGGGACAGATAAATTTATCTATATTTGTTATAGTAAGACAGATAAATTTATCTATTCACGATGTTATGTTTGTTATAGTGGACAGATAAATTTATCTGTTGAGTAGGAATGCACATAGTGGGATAAATAAATTTATCTGTGTTGGTTATAGTAAAACAAATAAATTTATCTATTCACAATGTTGTATTTGTTATAGTGGGCAGATAAATTTATCTGTTCATGCACAAAGCTTTATGCATTTTTTAAATAAGATAGATAAATTTATCTATACTATTTTTACCTGTTTTAGATGATATAGATAAATTTATCTATATTGTTTATATGTGCTTTAAATGGTAAAGATAAATGTATATGTGCACTTAAAACATACTTTCAACAATACAGGTAAATTTATCTGTTAAGCATGTTTTATTCAATACTTATGTATGCTTTTTGTTGTTGTTGTAAGTTTGTTTCCTTTGGCATTTGCGATGCTTGATGTCGAGAATGAAGATAATTGGATTTGGTTTTTAAGCATATTGTCTGAGATTTTATGTGGTTGTTCAATTACGTTTATAAGTGATCGCCATGCTACACTAGTTCAGCATGTTCCAAGGTTGTTTAGTAATGGATATCATGCATAATGTTTGCAGCATTTGAAAGCGAATTTGAGGGATAGATATTCATAGCGTTTGTGTAATTCATTTTAAAAATGTATGGTGAATTTGTTTTCAGATTATGCATATGCTCCTTCAGTTCAAGACTTTCAGGAGAAGCTGAAAGATTTTTTAGAAGAGGGTGGTAATAAAGCTCATGAATTTGTTTTCAATTTTTCGTTTAAGAATTGGAGAAATGCATTTTTTAGGGATAATCGTTCTGGTGAGATGTGTTTGAATGCTTCAGAATCTTTTAATAATTGGATTAGTGATGCTCGTCACTTGCCAATTACAAAATTAGTTGATAAAATAAGGATTCAAATTATGAGACAAATGTGTGATAGGGGAGAGACTTCAAATGAGTGGAAATCCATCATTTGTCCTGACATATATAAGAAATTGGATGTTGTATTTAATAAGAGTAGGACTTGAACAATTAGTTCTTCTAGCTCATCTGTGTTTGAGGTTCATTCCTTTTCTTAGGGGGTGGTTGACATTAATCAGAGGACTTGTAGTTATTCTCAGTGGCAGGTGAATGGGTTTCCATGTCCCCATGCTGTGACGGCTATTCAAAAGAGTGGAAAATATATTATTTTATTTATTGACCCGTTGTTTACTGTAAAAGCTTTTCAGTTATTATATAACGAATGTATATTCCCAATCTCAACAGCTGACATTATTGATTTTGAAAAAGAATCTGTTGGTATTCTGCCTCATTTGACTAGGAGGCCAGCTGGTAGACCAAGAATTCAGAGGATTTGTTCAAGAGGTGGAAGTATTAGGCAAGTAAGATGTGGAAGGTGAGAGAAATTGAGAAAGCACAAGCGGAAGACTTATAAGGAGCCAATTTGAAGCTTAATTTTTTTTCATTTGATTTTTAGTTTGTATGTAAGAAAAAGCTGTAATACTTGATTTTCAATTTAAAAAAAGATAATTTTTTTGTGTTAATGACTTGTGCTTAGTTGATTAATGAGATAGATAAATTTATCTGTTAACGAGTTCCTTATGCTTCTGTATAATCTAACAAATAAATTTATCTGTTGATTATATAACCCTTACTTGTTTTGATTATAATAGTGCAGATAAATTTATCTGTTATTAACTTGTACTTTTGTATAAACTAACAGATAAATTTATCTATTAACGAGTTCTTTGTCTTCATCACTTATGCTTGCTTTAACAGATAAATTTATCTGTTGATAACATATGTCTTGGTTGTGCCTATATTAGAACAGATAAATTTATCTTTTATAAACTCGTGCTTAATTATAATAGTACAGATAAATTTATCTATTATTTATTTGTACTTCTGTATAATTTAATAGATAAATTTTGTCATGCCCGAAAATCAGGGTCACGTGAAAAACCCACCAAACTACCATTTTTTTTTAAAGATAGGGTTTTACTGGTAAAATAATTATCCAAAAATAATACAGCTTTTATAATTAAAAGAGTACTCAAGGTTCATCTCCCTGATAACACACATACATAATATATCTCACCTCAAGGCGTACAAAACATTCCTTCATAAACAAGCAACATATGTAGGGAATATATGTTTCTACAACAAAAGAAAAATTATAAAAGTCTTCCACCACCATTGCACCTCTAGATCAACTCCACATGATCATCAACACCTGAAAAATGTTTTAACATGTGAAACCCGGTTCCTTTTTATTCTCATATGTATATCTCATGTGTTGTTTACCGCTTTGCTCGTTGTTTAGAACAACATGTTTATGTGTACGTGTTATGCATGCAGGGTTGTGGTTTCATTTCTTTGTTTGGGTTTTTCCCAATGTTGATCGCTCGAGCGGTGGGTGCGCGCTCGAGCAGGCTGGTGGCAAGGAGTGGGTCAGTGAGGTGACTGCTCAAGCGGTGGTGTGGCAGAGATATATGTCGGTAGGGGTCCGCTCGACGGGTTCTTGGGCGCTCGAGCGGTGGAGACCTGGCGTAAAAATCTATAAAACCCACAAAAATATCTTTTTCAAGCCTATCTCTTTCTCTACACCTTTTTCTCTCTGCCTTCTCTCTAATTTCTCGGGGGCCCGGGGCTCGATTTTCAATTATTAGACAGCGGATCCTTAATATCCTCATGGTGGGCTACGCTTTTATCTAGATAGAATTTTGTTAAAAATTTGTATTTTTCTTCAATTGCACCCATCACACTTCACAAATCATGCATTACATCTGAGTTAATCTATATCCTACGAGCTTCGGCTCATGTATATATGTAAACCATTTCAGGTTTTCAAGGACCAGGGGCAATACCAGGGCAAAGGTTGCATTGTGGGAAAAAGCTAGAAGCTAGAAGAAAGATCTAATATTTCTTTGTATTGTGTATTATGTTTGGATGTAAATTTGAGTGGATGATTGTAATGGTATTGCTATCATGAATGAACTCTTGAAAAACCAAAGTAGTTGTTGTAATTTTATATGTGTGAGAATGTAGTTGCTCAAAGAAAACCTATATTTCCAAATGAGTTTTGAGTTCAAACCTATAATGAAACGAGAGTTTTAATTAATAACTTTTGATACGGGTCGATTTGGGGTTGGTTCACGGGTCCCCAGGGTCGGGGCGCGACATTTGGGCTGTAAAACTAAGGCTTGTAGAACCAGTTTTGTTCCCAGCAGTCCAGTCAACTGGACGGGTTTCCCTAGTCGACTGGGTCGACAGAATGTGAGTTCAGTCGACTGGATTGAGACATCGAGTCGACTGAGTTATGTCAACAGAGGTGTTTTATAGATTCAGAACTCCTTCAGTCGACTGAATGGAGCAATTCAGTCGACTAGATTGGTGTTTTTCGTGTGCCTATTAATATTCCAGTCCTTGTTTCGTACGGAAAAAATTTTATTTCTTCCAAACTCTTTGCCTTCTCTCTGCATTTTTGTGGTGCCCGTGCCTGGTTTTTTACGATCAACTTATGGATTCTCGCTATCCACGTTATTGGCTTTGCATCCATCTGGACAGATTCTCATTCCGACAGGTTCAATTTTCGAGGCTTCGAGTTTCGACTCAACAAGATAGGATCCTAGACTATGTTATTTTTAAAAGGTGCTACATGCAATTAAATGCTTTTTCACAAGTTAAAAAGGCATGAAAAACCAATTTATTTTTTGTTAAATCGGGTTTTGGTTTAAAAACCATTTTTTGTTGATTTCGGTTGGATAGAATTGGGTTTTGAATGTTTCTTTCGAGGTTCTACGGTAGTTTTAGGCTTGTATATTTCTGAAGGTGTAAAAAAAGGGAGTTTGGAGGCTTCGATTTAGGTTTGGAAATGGAAATTTGAAGTATAATGGTGAAGAGATTGGGTTTTAGGGCTTGGAACTCAAAATAGAAAAAATCTGGATTTTTCTCGAGTGCCTGCTCGCTCAAGCGCCCGATGTTCGCTCGAGCGGACTAGCTGCGCAAGGCCATTTTCTTTTGATCATATATCCCTCATCCGAACTCAGAATTGGGTCACTTTTATACTCCAACTGAAGCCCCGGAAGTTGTCTTTCCAATGACACTAATCTCACAATAAAATTCTTTTTGTAGAAAAAGTAATGATCAAAATAGTGAGGGTATGTCAAACTTTCTTAACCGTTTTCATCTATTTTTTGCCAAATGTCATATTTTATGTTTAAACCTTGTTTGTTTAGGTAAAAAGCATGTTTTGTGCTTTTCTTAGTTTATTTCATGATATGACTAGTAGATGTTCATGGTTTTCAAAAAGGTGGTTTTGAAACCAAAGGATTATGAAAATCGTGAGAAAAAACGTGTTTTGGAGGTTTGGAGCTAACTCTCGGGGTTGAGTCTCAGCTTTTAAACGTTTTGATGGAAACGATTGAATATTTTGAAATATTTTCATAGTTAAGCTACGTACTGGTTTTTAAATGATTTATATAGATGTACCGTGACAGTGGGTGCGTTGAGTTGAGCTCCTATTTCTCATCGCTGGAAGTCCAGAAATGTGCACAGAGTAGGTCCCTTCGGTCCTTCGGGTTAATCCCCGTAAACGAGGTGGTGGGTGCTTAGTACCCCTGGGTTTCGGGGCCTAAACTAAGTGGTTACATTGTTGTGACTCCGTATAGAACTTGTCATTACTTAGCAGGCCCTGAGCGATTTTAGAGTAATGGATAAGAGTCTATAGTTGTTACCTTTGTCCATGTGTGTGGCAGAGTTGGTACATAGGATTCATTTTATCTTATTTTCCTCAGCTGGGTGGCCCGAGTGGAGAATACTATTTTACTACTGTTTTTCCTTAACTGTGGCACGTTATTTGCACAATTGGCAATACATGGTTTTATACATGGTTTTAAGGATGAAAACGTGGGGTTTTATGAAATGAAACTGTTTTTTTGAGACTCATGTTAGTCTGATGGTAAACTTGGGATTTTCAGGATGGAAAACCTTTTTGGCTCCTATGAGTGAGTCAGCTTGTACTATAATTACATATCATGCTTTATGGCTTTATAGCCTTTTCTATTGGGTTTCGGCTCATGGTGTGTGATTTTGTGCAATCCTTTTTCAGGTATAGGTGAACATGAGAAGTTGACCAAGATGCCCGTGGTGGCGGAAAACTTGCTGTAGTTTTCCTTCGTTTTGAGACATATAGTTTTACATGCGTTGCCTGTTTCTAAATGTGATTTTTGTATGCCTTGAGGCGATATACGTATGCATGCATGGAATTGTATGTTTACTGTTTACGAGAGATGAACCTTGGGTACTCTTTTATCCAAATGCTATATTTTTGAGTTGATGGTTTTCCAACTAAAAATATTTTCATAAATGGTGTTTTGGTGGATTTTCATGTAACCCTCGAGTTTGGGGCATGACATAACAAATCCCACTACGTGAGCCGAAAAACCAATACAAATAGACTTATGATGTAGTAAAGTAGGATATGCAATCATATAGTAACATTGACTGAATCACATGAGCCTCAAATGGTTTAAACCCCTTTTTTTAAAACATAAAACCCCAGACATCTATCAACGCCCAACAATACAATAGCATATACAACAAGGTCATATGCATGTCGTACTCTTTTACGGTTTTCACCGTGGGATAATACCAACCCAATCATCAGAATCTTCACGGTCTTTCACCGCAGGATAGTCACATGCCCCAATATGCAATCTTAGCGATCTTTCACCACAGGACAATCTTATGCCCAAATATGCAATCTTAGCGATCTTTCACCGTAAAACAATCACATTCCCCAATATGCAAACTTCTGTATAATTCAACAGATAAAAGTACGCACACAGCCATGTACTGATTATTTACATACATATCATTATATCGATCTAATAATCATATAATGATTTCACATTTTAATGATACATCAAAAATCTAAGCTCAACTCCAAGAGTTAGCTGCAAATCTCCAAAAATACCCTTTTCAAGATTTTCACAAATCACCTCGTTTTCAAATCTCCTTTTTAAAACCACGGACATCCACAAGTCCATATCATGTAATAAATCAAGAAAAGCGAAAAACATGTTTTTTATCTGAATAAACAAGGTTTATACATAAAACATGATATATAAAGTATTTCAACCGGTGAAAAAGCATATAACTGCATGTAGCACCCTTTAAACTGAATAAATAAATTTATCTGTTACTGTGGGACAGATAAATTTATCTAATCCTATACTGTCATAGTTTGATTACTAGAATAGATAAATTTATCCATTAATGACATATATTTATTACTATTTGACATATAAATTTATCTGTTAATGATAAATGTTTATTACTATTTTACAGATAAATTTATCAGTTAATGACATGAGCTTATAATAATAGAAGAGATAACAAGATACTTGTATTGGTCATCAACTGTTGAAAGGTACTTGTCAATCTTATGGGCTCTAATAGTGTTTTCTTTCCACTTGATCAACGACTATTGAATCGAAATGATAAAATTAGTATTATTGCAAGTAATTATTTGTTATGTCATGATAATTATGTAAATACTTTGTTTACCCAGACTAAACATATGAAGATTAAGCATTTGTTTTCCACTCTTCCACTTCTTTCTTGCTCCTTGGTTAGGATATAGGAGTATCCATCAATAACCTGTATATAGAATGTACGTTGTTTATGCAATGTAAAAAAAAGTATTAACAAATAAATTCATCTGTTAACGAGTTCTTTTGTCTTCAACACTTATGCTTGCTTTAACAGATAATTTTATATGTTATTGACTTGTGCTTTCATATAATGTACCAGATAAATTTATTTGTTATTTAATTATGTTTTTGTATTACGTAACAGATAAATTTATCTATTAATGAGTTCCTTTGTTTTCATCACTTATACTTATTTTAACAAATAAATTTACATGTTAAGAATATGCGAATTGCTTGTGGTTATGTTAGGACAAATAAATTTATTTGTCTTAATATTTAAGCACGATTGATAAGTTAACAATTACCAGATAAATTTATTTGTTACAAAGGTTAGAAACTTACATTATTTGAGCAATTTTCTTCCTTGGTCATTTTTACGCTTTCGTCAAGGGTGATTCCACCGTAATCCTCATCAGAATCCCACACTTAGGCCTGCAATGTCACATAACACTATAATTTAGTATCAAATTTATATGTTACATATAGCTTAGATTGTTAGTTACTTTTTACATACTCAAATCCTCCTTCCTTTACATAAATTAGGCTCATCTTTTGTTTGTCCTCTTTAGTTAGCAGCAACGTGACAAGAAAACTCTTTGGAAAGTTAAGCATTTTTTGTTTTTTTTTCTACTTTAACAATCTTTTGTGGAGGAACATGTTCTTCAACCAGAAATGGGACAGGATTCGGGTCTTAGGCTTGGACCTATTCTAGATTGGTTTGTTGGGGTTGGACTGGGTCTGGATTGGGTTGTTGGGCTTAGACTGAATCTAGATTTAGTTGTTGGACTGGTCGTTAGATTTGGACTAGTTGTTGGTCACCATTTTTCTTTGTATTTTTCTTCCTTCCCCTTTTAGATTGATACTAGAATTCAGGAAGCTTTTTGTCTATCATTTCTTTCATCTTGATTCTTGTAACCATAGAAGATGAAGTTGGTTGAGCCTTTTCTTTGGCTTGTTCCTTCTCTTGCTCAAGAGCTTTTTTTGCTTCTTTTGTTTCCTCAATTTGTCATGACCTATTTTTAAATATGGCGTTCGTGACCGCCCAATGAGTAAAAACTCACCAAAAGCCTCTATTTTCTTTACCTTCCATTTCATTTTGTAAATTGCCGACAATACTTTTTTGTCTTTTTTTTTTTTTTGAAAAGAGAAGACAAGTTAATTAAACTTTTCCAGAATCTCATTTCAAAAGAAAATCTCAGAGCTTACTAATAGTGAAATAAAATCCATATTATTACAACATATATCCAAATGCTAAATACAGAACCATATGCTGAATACAGAAAAGCAAATCACCGGAATTAAATAGAAAACATGAAAATATAAACAAAGTAATTATTTCTTTCTTGGGTACCACTTCTTTTGTTCCGTCATGCGTCACCAGAAAAATGTTAATATCCATTAGCCATGCTAGTGTGAATTCAAAGATATCAAGATTTCTAGTTTGCCATGAATTATCTAAATTTAACTTTATATATAGTTAAAACCTTTTTAATTTGTACCAAATATCATACTAATTTTCATCCTTATTCCATCCAACCCTCGGTGTTTTCCTGCCCCCGAGTCGGAACCTTTCGGTATTGTTGTCCTGTTCCCCCGAGTAGGGACATTTGGTATTATTTTCCTGTCCCCTCAGAGTAGGGACCTTTCGGTGTTATTTTTCTGTCCTCCCGAGTAGCAAGGACATTTGGTATTATTTTTCTGTCTCCCCAGAGTAGGGACCTTTAGGTGTTATTTTCCTATCCTCCCGAGTAGCAAGGACCTTTAGTATTCTTTTTCCGTCCCCCCAGAGTAGGGACCTTTTGGTATTATTTTCCTATCCCGCCAAGTAGGGACCTTTCGGTATCTTTACTGTTCCCCGAGTCGGGATCTTCCGAACTTTTATCAATACATTTATTATGTATTCAAAACTCATGTGTTCAGAGACTTACAAGCCCGAAAAATATAACAGACATTCATGGCTTAATTTTCAATTCGAGATCTCATAACATATGAAGAAAAGACAAGAAAATAAAATATCTAAGAACTCACCAATTTAATTCAAAACTTGGTCAGTTAGTCCTTCTCCACGAATTTTTGATCTAAAAAGCAACATACGAAAATACTGATTTAAAAAGAAAAACTAAGGAATTGTTGTACATACTATATTAAACCACACAAAATGACCTTATAAATTTTGTAACTCTCAATAATTACATAAAAATAGTTGCAAAGTATAATCGCCATAAAATTAATAGAGATGGGTAAACATTATTTTTCCTTGAGAAAATTGGTTTCAAAAAAACAAATAAAATATTTTTCTCCAAAACCAATTCTAGAAATTACTTAGGTAATGAAAAGTTATTTACTCTCATTCAATTTTATAAAACAAATGAAACGGCCGAAATGTAAATGCATTAGAACACCAAACGGTCAAATTGTATAATTGCAATTAATTTGGTATATAGCAATTAATCAAATTGTTTCAGGAGTTTGTCTTTTATACTCATTCAATTTTGTTTATTTAAAAAAAAAACATATTCTTATTCCACTTTAATTTTAAGAATAAAATTATTTTATTTTCTTTCATAAAACTCTTTTTAGTTTAATTTTTTTCTTAAATTAAAGCCCTCTATAACAAGTTTAAACTTATAAAATAAGACAAGCCAAACAATTCTTATACAAACACACACACACAGAGAGATTATACACACACCATGTCACGCCCCAAACACCAGGGTAACGCAAAAACCTACCAAAACACCCATTTAATAAAAATAAGTTTTACAGTTGGAAATCAAAATGCAACAGTTAGATAAAAGATTTTCCAAGTTCAACTCTCATAAACGATAAACATGCATTCTCATACAAGAATAAGTATATCGCCCAAAGGCGTACAAAATCAGCCTTTACAAGTATCACATGTAAGAGTACATGTCTCCAAACGGGAAAACTACAGCAAGTCTTCCATCACATCTGCGATTAGGTCAACTCCATGTGCTCACCTGAAAAAGGTTTTATAACAAAAATTCCACACCGTGAGTCGAAATCCAATCGAAAATAGACTGTAAAGCTGAAATACAGGTCATGCAATCATATGGTGGTAGGGGTGTAATTTGGGCCCGGCCCGGCCCGGCCCGGCCGTGGACCGGGCAGGCCAAGCCCGGCAGGCTCCCGTCGATTTTTCGGGACGGGCCGGGCCGGGCTTTTTGGCCAGGGGGTCGGCCCAGACCCTAGGGGCTACGGGCTCGGGCTCGGGCTACGGGCTCGGGCTCGGGCTCGGGCCTCGGGCCCGGGCTTTTGGACCGGCCTTGGGCGGGCCTAAATGGCCCAGCCCATTTTTTTGGTTTTTTTTGTTTTTTTAATTATTAAAATTTATTATATTATATAAATTTATTATATTATATAATAATATAAGTTTTTTACTATATGATTAATAAACTAGCTAATTTATATAATAATTATAAAAAAAAGTGGAATAGTGTGTAAATGTTTAAACCGTGTGCGTGTATGTACTGTTTGGAACAGTGTGTGTGTGTTAAATAGTGTGTTGTGTGATGTGTTTATTTTTAGGGACCTGTTTGGTTTCTTATAATTAGATTCAAATATTT
>JAULJZ010149726.1:0-10253 GCA_032270985.1 Heliamphora pulchella | reverse complement strand
TAAGTATTAATAATAACCTGTGGGGATGCCCACAGTATCTATTGTAGGCTCTCATTTGCTTAATAAATACGTGTGTATGTCTCACAATGAGACACACGTTTTCCCGTATTCTTTCTCTATTTTCTAACACTCATCACCTACCAACACATCCCTCGCCCTCCTAGCCATCTCCAACGAAACACCCTTATTGTCTCCCCTTGGCATCCCCTCCGACTCCAAAGGAATAACACATCTCCGTCTGTAGTGGGACCCCTACCATTCTCCTCTCCACCCTTATCCACCCCGCTCTCATACCATTCTTGTTCAGACCCACTAAGCCCCACTACCAGCTCGTTACCTACCTTCTCCCATTCCCTCACAAAAACGAAAGATCAAAGGACTCCACACCCTCCTCACTCCCAACCGAGAAAATTGACCACCCCTCACTCTAACATCCCCTTATACCCTCTACAGACCCTTTTTTCCTTCCCGTCTCCTTAGTCCTTCCACCCACCTCCATACTCTCATTACAAATAACACCCTCCCCCTCGACAGAACAAAAAAAAAGGAAGAATCGAACATATCAATTTGAAAAAAGAGAACCAAACCAAACTAAGGCTTTGTCCCAATTAATTGGGGTCGGCTACATGAATTCTTTTACTCCATTCTACTTTGTTAAGAGCTATATCTTCAGTTAGTTTTAATATGTTCATATCTTTCTTTAATATACAACATCCTATATCAATTTAGGTCTACTCCGCTCCCTAATGTTTTTATTACTCATGATCTTATCGTTTTTTCTAACAACTGCATCAACTGATTTACGTTGTATGTATCCAAACTACCTTAATCTATTTTCTCTTTAACTTGTCCTCAATTGATGCAACTCCTACCATTTCACGAATCTTTTCATTCCTAATTTTATCTTTTCTAGTTTTACCACATATCCACCTTAACATTTTCATCTTATGTATATAATCTTTCTTAGCAGCCCAACATTCTGTCCCATATAAAATCGTTGGTCTAATAGTTGTCCTATAAAATTTTTCTTTTAATCTTGTAGGTATTCGTCGATCACATAAAATTCTGGAAGCACTCCTCAACTTGAGCAAATTAACTTTGATTATATGAGTTACATCATTTGTAACCTCTTCATCTTTGTTAATAATTGAACCTAGATAACGAAAATATTCACGTTTAGGTATCTCTTGATTTTAAATATTTACTTTTTCACCATTTATACTCTTATTACTGCTAAAATTATATTATATATATTCAGTTTTGTTTCTACTTATTCGAAATCCTTTTGATTCCAAAACTTCTCTTCACATTTCTAGTTTAGCGTTAACCCCACTCCTAATCTCATTCACTAAGACAACATCATTAGAAAACAACATACACCATAGAACCTCATCCTGAATATGCTTAGTCAATTTATCTATAACTAAGACAAAGAGATAAGGATTTAAAGCTGATCCTTGGTGTAATTCTTCTATAATTGGGAACTCACTTGTTTCTCTTACAGGTGATCTAATTATCGTGGCAGCTCCATCATACATGTCTCTTATCACATCAATGTAATCATTTTGTCACTCCCTTTCTCTCCAACGCCCACCATATGTTACCTCTAGGCACTCTATCATAGGCTATTTCTAAGCCTATAAAAACCATATGAAAATCTCTCTTCTTTTCTCTATACTTCTCTATTAATCTCCTTAGTAAGTGGATTGCTTCTATAGTCAATCAACCAGGTATAAAACCAAATTGATTCTGTGACACTATTATTGTTAGCCTTAAACGATGTTTAATCACTCTTTCCCATAATTTCATCGTATGACTCATCAACTTAATACCTTTATAATTGTTATAATTTTGAATCTCTCTTTTATTTTTATATATAGGTACTAGAATACTCTTTCTCCACTCTTCAGGCATTTTTCTAGTTGTTAACTTTGTTAACCAAGACACTCCCACTTCGCCTAAGCATTTCCACCCTCCACAAGAATACCATCTGATCCTAAAACTTTTTCTTATTTCATTCTCTTCATTGCAGTTTCCATTTCAAACTTCCTTATTATGAGATAGAACTTATATTCTTTAGTTTTATCCGAATTATCAAATTCTACTTCTTCAAATCTTTCCACATGTTTTTCGTTTAATAATTTCTCAAAATAGGTTTTTCACCTCTCCTTAATCTCCTCGTCATTTACTAACACTCTTGAATTCTCATTTTTAATACATTTAACTTGAGTAAGATCTCTTATTTTCCTTTCTCTTCACTTAGCGAGTTTGTAAATATTCTTTTCTCCCTCTTTACTATCTAATTTAGCATAAAAATCATAATAAGTTTTCAATTTCGCATCTCTAACGACTCTCTTAACGTCCTTACAAGCTTGTTTATAACTCCTAAAATTATCCTCATTTCTATTTTTTTGCCACTTTTTAAAACATTCCTTCTTTACTTTTACTATGATTTGAATCTCGTCATTCTACCACAAAGTTTTCTTAGTTATAAGGGATTTTCCTTTCGACTCTCCAAAAACTTTTTTCGACATCCTTTTAATATATTCTGCCATTGTACTTCAAATAGTATATGTATCTTCTTCTAAATCTCACCTTACTTCTTTACATATTTTGTTCTTAAAAATTTTCAATTTCTCACCTTTAAGATTCTACCATCTAGTTCGTGAAATTTTAATATCTATTCTTGCTTGCTCTTTATGTGAATATCTAGTACCATAAATCTATGTTGTGATGCTAAGCTTTCTTCAGGAATGACCTTGCAATCTTTATATATTAAGCGGTTTATGTTCCCAGTAAGAAAAGAATCTATTTGACTTTTGTGAAACCCATTCTTTAAGGTTATTAGAAGTTCTTCTCTCTTTTTAAAGAAAGTGTTGGTTAATATAAGATCAAATGCTACTGCAAAATCTAAGATCCCTTCTTCGGCCTCATTTTGATCACCAAAACCAAATCTCCCATGAACCTTCTCATATTCGTGTCTGTTGTTTCCTACGTGCCAATTGAAATCTTCACTTAATTATCTTCTCTCCTACTGGTATTTCTTGAACCATTTGATCCATTTGATCCCAAAATTTTCCTTTAGTATGATCATCCAATACTACCTAAGGTGCATAGGCACTAATCACATTAACTATGATTTCTCCAATCACAAGTTTAATTAGAATTATTGTATCTCAATTTCGCGTGACTGTTACTATATTATCTTGAAAGTATTTAGCTATTATTATTTCTACGCCATTTCTACGTCTCTCTTTCCCAGTATAATAGACTTTATACCCTATGTTATTTTTTTCTTTTGATTTATCCCCTACCCATTTAGTCTCTTGTAAACACGTTATGCTAATTTTTCTTCTAATCATAGTATCGACTAATTCCATTGTTTTACTTGTTAAAATTCCTATATTCCAAATTGCTAATCTAAGCTTATGATCCTAAGCTAACTTATTTACCCGCGCTCGTCTAAGGAAACGCAGGAACCCTTGATCACTTTTTATCACACCCGGGCGCCGGTGTGGAGCCCCTTGCCTATTTTTCGAAACGCACGAAGGTAGGTGCAACGCGTCACTTAAAGGGGACGTTCTAGCATTGACACGTAAATTCATTGGATTCATGTTTATAGAGATTTGACGAATTTTTTTACGTGCTGGTTGTCAGCTACTTAAGGCACAACTCTCCTTTCTCCGGGCTTGGGACCGACTGTATAACAAATAATACTTTTAGCACTACACAAGTGGAGTTAATTTCAAAAAAAAAGAGAGAAATCAAAATTACCAAGGTTCGGCTAATTTGATTCATGGCCTCCACCTAAACGATTCTTCAGTTGCCATCAATCCCAATCATCAAACCCTCATCCTCCGTCACTGTGCATCCTCTGAGAACACGCTATCGGGGCTCTTCTAGAATCGCACCGAGCCTCAGTGCCTAGAGACTGCCTTGAATCTCACCATGCATCGGACGAACTCGCTTCAACCCACACCCTCTTGCCTTTGAACTCCAAAACCCATCAAATTAGGTCGGGCTCTTTTTTATTGGTCCACTTGCACACTAGACCCTTAGAATTCCTTAGCGTTGTAGTGGGCTCCCTCCTTAAAGGCCCAAAGGAAATTGTTTGGCCTTTTGTGCCTAACCAACTAGAACTGCCCCTCTTTCCACGCCTCCAGTCTTTTATTGGGCCATTTCATTGTTAGGCCCTTATCAATCTTCTGGGCTGCCAAGAGGTTCTTTCTAGGAGGCCCAAAAATACATGGTTGGCCTTGAAACCTACCCACCCCAAACCACCCCAGACCACCCCAAACCACCCCTCATTTTTTCTTTCATGGGTTCGTTCATAAGCTCCACAAACCTCTAAAATCCCATTTTATCGATCCAGCCCCATAGTGCGTCTTGACAACCTGCGATTCCCCACCTACCATCATCCTTTCTAGATCAGAAAACCTCCCACGCTCTGGCGTCTTCTCCGACACCATACCAAGTGCCTGCTTCATAATTCTTCGACCTTGACTTCTTGTACTCCACCGTCGTCCCCAAATTACGCCAAAGGCAGCATTCGAAGTAGTAATATCCCCAACTCACTCTCACTGAGGCTGGAAGGTCCCTCCCCGTCCCTTTCACCATCAAATAAGCCCAATAAAAGTGTTTTTTCTGGTTAGACTAAGCTAAGCTGCCACAAACTGCTCCGCTAGCTTTGAAGATGCCCAAATCCCAAAGATGAACCAAAAGAGAGATAACTCTTGGCTAACTCGACAGTTGTTCCATTCTTGTTATGTAACTACCACTAAACGACAACCACCAGTCAAGAACTAAGCGTTGACCTCCAAAAACCCATTCCTCCTCTAGAATACAGGAGGCCTCCTTTTTTAGGGGTAAGATAAAAAGACAAATACCCCCCTCCCCACTATCAAAAACAAAACTGGCTAGGACATTATGATCCACCCATCCTTTCAGCAAAGCAGCCGTCAAGATTGGATTAGCGGCAGCACTCTCCAACCATCCCACCAAACATCTCCCAAGATATTCCACAATTGAGTTTGAAGAGTTATAAGCAACTTTGGTGTTGCAATCCCCTATCGTCCTTCTTCGACCATCAACCACTTGTCACCCTTCTTTCTACATTAGATTGCCTAGCCAAGGTATCTCCTCCAAACGCAGACGAAACACCTTCCTCTCTCGGTTAACAACAATTCTCTGTTGACGATGTTTAGATCGAAGGTTTTCCAATCAAGTTAGACGATCCTCCTAGGCTCCCCCCACAGGAACCTCTCTCTCTCTCTCTCTCTCTCTCTCTCATTCTTCCCATTTCCTTGCAACTTTCACACCTTCCTATTTCGACCACCCATTCACCAACCTAAAAGGTCCCTCCCCACTCAAGACAACCCTAACCCCGCGCCCTCACATATTCATACGTTGTCGGGATACGAGCGGTTTTTCCGCTACAACTCCGCACCGAAAGAGGGCTGATCTTCATGCTAGGGTATCCTGATATGGATGCCACAAAAATTTATGAAATCCTTTTTCTTTATTTCTGCAACCGGTGATAAACCTATTTACAGTACGACTTTGGGGTTAAAGGATTACCTTTCCCTTTCATATTGAGTACTCAAAGGTGCGGCCCTCTTGGTGTTGGATTAGCTTGACACAATTTGCTTTATGTGTTCAGTTAACGAAGAGATAGAAGTGAGACTAAGTTCTTTTTGAAGCACGTACAGATACAAATTCAAAAGGAATCTATTCTCTATACGAGATGCGGGTATTCCTGAGACCGACAATTTATATGAGAGTATTGGACTAGCTTAGTTGAGTTGAATGAAGCACGATAACTACTGTAAGGTCTAATCCTGAGGAGTGAGTCTAGTTCTTTGCTTGATGAAAGCAATAGGGGATTTCATTGCCTAAGTTCTTCCTTGCTTTATAGAATGGGAGTTTCGAAAAACTACATTGCGCTCCTACAATTCAATGATCTCAGTGACTTGGCAATCAAAATCATATCCTTATAAAAGCAAATTTCTATCATTATAGCGTGTGAATCTAACCCCTTCCAATGGAGATTTCGTCAAACTATATGTCAATGACTTTTGAAATTCTTGTCACAAAAGATGAAATCCTTATGAAACTCCATTTTTCATGCATTTAATGTCCCCCTTATTGAAGAAATTTCAAGGCTTTCTCCCTTATGTTGAACTTTCTCTATATTTCCTTAACTTGTTTACAAGGGAAAGCCGTTTTTGGTAGACCTAGACATGTTCCATGGTGAAAGTATATTCTCATCTAATAGCTCAAATTGTGAGGATATCTATAACAAAAATGTTGTCTTCCTCCTCACCACAATCCAAGAAACGCCCTCTAGAAGTACTTTGGTAAACTAAACTCCCCTAAAAAGACCATCTAAAGTTTATCTTCCAAATTAGAGATAATACTAGGAACGGAATGAAAATTATCATCTCTTCTACCATGTTAACAAGTCTTCATAAACAATTCCTCAAGCACACCCTATCCATGACTATCCTATCCAAAATGTCCTCACCACCTCATCCAATGTGATGATTGTCTTGATTTCTTGACGATACTACATTCACCCCTAAATTGTACAAAGTTGACTTTACCGCCACTCACTCATCAAGGTTATTCAATCTCCACGAAGAATAATTCATTGGAGAACAATTACTAACCCTTTCCTTTTTTTTCCCAAATTCTCTTGTCTCCAGCCTTACTTCATCCCTTCTTCCATCATAGCACTAGCTAAATTCGTTAGTTCCCACCCCCCATCTAGAATTCAAAACTACAACCCTTTTCCACACTTCTAATTCTATATAGCTTCAACAAAGATTTAGAATATCAATATGTTTGTATATAGCTTCAAAAAAGAATATCGGAATGTTTCTCAACCGGTGGCACCATTTCACTTTCTCAGCAGCCAAACAGATCCTTTTCCTTTCACACCCCCCCACCCCCCTCTTCTGGTTAAACCCAAAACCACAAATTTGGAGAACAAGTAGTAGAAGTTTTGGGAATGAGAACAGAAGGAATCTATACATGTTTCTTTTTCTTCCATGAATGAAAGTGTCGCGCGCTTCATTGTAGAATCTCTTTTAAGCATAAAATCAAACACTTACCCAAAAAATGAAAATGAAAATAAAATAAAATAAATATAGATACATGTATGTGCAGATTTGAATGTATAGAGCATGGGAATTACCTGGTCGGACGATTCGGGTGGAGGAAGGATGAGGGAGCGGCGTCCAGTGAGGGAGGCGTAGACGGTGTTATTGTGGGGTGCGACGTAGGCACCCTTTCCCACCTTCAACTCCGACGCCTTCCCCAACACTTCACCTGGTGTTACCAACTCCTCCTCCTCTTCTCTCTCTTGCATTCTTTCCCTCAGTCACCCAAATTTTCTCTGTATACTGTGTTTCGTAGGTAGCCTTCCTCCCTATTCAGAAGCAGCAGAAGAACCAATAAAAAGATGCTGCTCGAGAAATCGGATATGGGATTGAAACCAAAAAAAAAAAAGAAAAGAAAAAAAGAGCAACGGGAAATACGGATCTCTAGGATAATTGCTCGTTTATTTTTGTTTTTAGTACATTTTTTATTATTTAATTAAAATATTATATTTATAATTTTTTTTGTTAAGATAAAATAAAAAAATTAATTAAAATATAAAAAAATTGAGACGAAAAAGTAAAAATTCCTAAACTATTTTTTGATAAGTTTTTTAGGGTTAATTTTATTTTTATTTCTTAAATTATTATAATTATTTTTATTTTATCCACCAACTATTAATTTTTTTTATCGAATCTCTCAACTATTTAATTTACACGTACAAAGTCAAATTATCGAAAAGTTTCCTTTTTTTTCTCTATTCTATTTTGTTAACATAAAAGGAATTAATCTTTTCATAACAAATAGCAAAATTACTATTTTATCAACAAGAAATGAGTAAAAACTGCTATCGAGCTATTTTTCGTTAAGAACTTTCCAACCAGAAACAACAACATGACGATTTTGCCAACAAAAAATGAGTATAAACGGTTATTTAATTGTTTTTCGTCAATAATTTTTCCACAACAAGCAACAAAACGATTGTTTGTCAACAAAAAAATAAATAAATATGGCTATAGGATTTTTTTTTATCAATTAAGAAGAAATTAATTTTTAATTTGGCTGAGTAAGGGTAAGTAAATAGTTGAGAGATAAAGTAGGCAAAATTAATAAATAAGCGATCAAATAAAAAAATTCATGATAGTTCAAGGGATAAAAATAAAATTAACCCATACTTTTAGGGTAATACATAAGTCTGTAAGGTCTCGTTTGACAAGTTTTAAGTTAAATTTTTTACTTAAAATTATTTTAAGTCAAATAAGTAAAAAATTCGTTCGGTGAATCATAGAGATGATTTTAAGCCAAAAAACATTGGCTTAAAATCACTTTAAACTCAAAGGTAAAAAACCAAAAAGTTAAAAAGCTTTAGGTTAGAAAGAAATTAGTATAATTTTTAAATTTATTTTTATATAATTTTATATTTAATATTTATCTTTGCTTGATAGAGTTCGACGAATAGATTTTAAAATTTTAATTTGTATAAAAAATAAATATATATAATAAAAATTATAATATTTTTAAAAAATATATAAAAGTATTTTATGTAAAAAAGTAAGAGATTAAAAAACTAAAAATCAATAAGCAAAAAGACAAGAAGCCAATGTTAAGAAACAAGGCTTTTTGGCCTTAAAATAGAGAAGCCACTGTCAAGATAAGGGGAAGAATTATGTTGAGAGAGAGAGAGAGAGAGAGAGGGAAAAAAATTGTGCTTAAAATAGAGAGAGAGAGAGAGAGAGAGAGAGAGAGAGAGAGAGAGAGGTCAGAGAGATTTAAATATTATCATTAAGCTCAATCCTAATATAAAATAACAGAAATGATATATGTAAATTAACAAAATATATAAAATCAACTATATATTTGGCTAGTATATAAATTAAGATATATTTTTGGATGGAAATAAAGAGAATAATTATGTTTAAAAGGGAGAGAGAGGTTGGAGAAGAGAGAAAAAAATTGTGCTTAAAATGAAGAAAAAGGAAAGCCGTGAGTGATTGAAGAGAAAGAGAGAGAGTGTGTGCGAGTACGCGCCATGTAGAATAAATATAAACATCAATTACTCTTCTCTCTTGTATAATAGATATATAAGAATTCTTGTAATTTTAAAAAAAATTATAGTCTCTTTCTTGAACTATTACATACATAGATTATTATTATTATTATTATTTTTACAATTTACATTAGAATTAGATGGGCATAAATGAAATAAATCAATATGTAAATATTTTTAATATTGGCATTAATCCTAATTAACTGTCGGCTTTTGCTGACTAACGATATAAATGAATATATAATAAGACATGAATTTTAGAGAGGAAATCATAATTTTCTAAACTGCGCTGGTATTTATGTATTAGTTACAAATCTCATGGGAGTCAACGTATTTTACCTATATTTTTTAAAACTTCGATAAGAAATAATAACAAAAAGTGGAAACAAAAATTGCATTTTTCAACAAAAATGAATGTTTTGATAACTACTTATTTACTTTTTTCTTATTTTCTAGCCTTTTCCAAAAAATAGTTTTTTCATTATTTTTGTCTTTCCTTTATTTTTTGTCTCTACCAATTTAATATAGATATCGCATTAAGAGGATATAGAAATAAAAGAGAATTTTTGAAAAATTGCTTCTCCTACTTTTATCCTATCATATTACTTATAGACTATTGTTGTGAAAAATCTAAATTTAAATTATAGTTCTTGTTTATTTTCTATCCATTTTCTTTTCAATTATAAAAAATTATTATTTATTTTTCCTTCTCTCTTTTTTTCTTTTTTCCCCATCATCTCTTCCCCTTTTCTCTTTCATTCTGTCTTCCATTGTAGCTTGGGAGGTCTGGATGATGGAAAATGGGAAGGGAGGAAAAGAAAAGGTTAGGAAAACATATGTTTTAGATCTCTTCAAGTAGTTGGTTTTTTTTTTCTTTTCTTTTTTGTCACAATTAGAAATAAAGAGAATGGAAATCACCTTCAAACACTTACAATAGGATTTAAAACTGTAAGAGCATTTTCAACCATACTCCCTATTTTAGGGAGTTATAATTTATATATATATTCAAATTTTAATTTTTTATATGTATAAATTGGCGCTTTTATATATATATATATATATATATATATATATATATATATGTGTGTGTATGTATGCATGTATGTAT
>JAULJZ010149725.1:0-10253 GCA_032270985.1 Heliamphora pulchella | reverse complement strand
ATTATCAATCATCGGACAAATAATGCCAGTACCCAACTCATCGGTATTGTTGATCTCATGGAGGAAATCTCAACTATAGACGACTCAAAGTACTGTATATTATCTGAACACAATTAATCAATCAGTTCGGGATTAAGAGTTCGTGCAATACATGATAATACGAGATGTAGATCAATTCATATAATTAGTATAGAATCGATCATCCCGTTGATCCCGCTCAATACACTCCAAGTGTACTAATACATCGAGCTCTAACATCGAATTTAAAACCAGAATTCGATCCGTTCGACCTAGCAAAGACCAGCTACTATAACGATGTACTACAATTGTACCAATAGAATGTCCGGGTCCATTACGATTGCGAGCCTACCTGTATAATCTATCAGAACCTTTGACCTGATCTTCCATGCAGCACGTACCGAGTTAAATACTTGATAGAATATACGAACTATGCATTCATATATCACAAATATAAATATGAAATCATAAATGCAAAATTATCTCAAATGTTTCTCATTAATATACCAGGGATCCAGAATAAAATACAAAAAAAACATGATTGTTCAGTATATATTCCCAACATGGACTTCCTAGCCCGAACAACGTTTGGCTTGACTGATTTCTAGCCTGTGCACATCACCTGCTCGGCTTAAGGATTTCGTGCATTAATCTTGCTCGGATTAGCCGTAGCTCTTTCTCCTGAGCTGCTTTGTGCGGCGTGTAATAACTACGCATTTAATGCGTACGGCGCACTCTGCCCCAGGCACCGTGTCCGTTAGCACTTCGTTCAAACGAAATGGGTAAGTATAAGAAGGGGGAGCCCCCCTTTCTCTTCTCTTTACAAACTTCAAACTCCCTCAAGCTTTAGGCGATTTTCGGCGACTGTTCACCACCTTCTCCTGCGACTATTCATCGTCTTCTGTGGCAGTCTTCACCTTTATGGGATTCACTCCGCATTGAAGTATTCATCTTGTTCCCTCATATTTAGTCATTTGCAAACTTTTATATGTTTTCTTACATTTCGTCGCCGTCGTGCCACGACCGTGGCCACGGTGGCTGTCAAAAATGGAGGCTGGAGGCTTGGCCCCTTTACTCCCACTGCTCCCGCTACTAGTGCCAGTGGCGGAGGCAACGGCCTTAGGTGTGTGTGTGTGTATATATATATATATATATATATATATATAAACATGTATACATACATATATACATACATGCATATATATATATAGAGTATATATTTAACCTATTAGAACAATACTCACTCCTCGTTTTTTATTTTTTAAAGACGAGATGGGGCGGCTTGCTCAATATGTTGATACTCCTTAGGCTTTGGCCGAGCTCCGCCGAGCTAGGGCCATTCCTAATGACGTATCAATACATCAGGCTAGTGCGAACGAGACCTGGACAATAAAGGAGCCTGGGGCGGCCGTATTTTCCCTGGTTGCCCTTCTGGAGTCTAGGTTGGAGTTTTCCCTCCCAAACATTGTGAGGGAGGCCCTCACCTTCTACAGGCTGTGCCTCGCGTAGCTCACCCCTAACGTCTAGTCCATCCTGATTGGAATAGCTTTACTAAACCACGCTTTGGGCGTCGATCTCGGCGTTCGGGAGATTCAGTACTGCTACTCTCTCTCATAGACATCTAAGGGCCAAAACAAGTACTATCTGAAGGCCAAGGTGGGCAGAAACATAGTGCTTGAGTTGAAGAGCTCCCACAAAGGGGATCTAGAAGATTTTATTGTGGTCGGGGGAAACTGGCAGGTCAGCCCTAGAGATGAAGATACATGGCCAAGGCTCTACCCGACCAGGCCGGGATCCCCAAGTACCCAAGCTCCTTTCCCTGACTTTTCATCTAAATAATGCTCATTATTACTTTTTATTTTCTTTAGAACTGATGTATTCCTTTTTAGGTGCTTATTGAAATACCACCGCTGCCTGAGACAGGAAGGACAGGAGGGACGGGTGAATAAACTTCGCGCATCTACAGCGCGTGCTCGATTGAGACCACGTTGTGCGCAGCTTTTGAAGGTTGTTCAACTGAGTTCCAATCCAACCTGACGAATTCGGGCATCGTCTAGAGCCCGTCGAGGACACCGAAGGAAGGGCTTGAGAGGAGGCATATCTGAGCACATGGGCATCAACCTCCCGAACTACTACATCCCAAACTTCGTCAAGCTTGTCAGGCTCCACACAAAGATCCGAGGAAATGGCCCACAAAGACCTGGCCAGGTTCCTGCTCGGGGACCTATCTACTGCAGTCCCGGCTGCCACTCCTCCAACATTGTCATCTGCCCACAACACCCGGGCACCCTCGACGTCGCAAGCCCTTCCTCCTCCTCCTCCTCCTCCTCCTCTCGCATAGTAGAAAAGGAGAAGTTCGACTGCCGAGCACGTCGACCGTCAGATTAGGCGGCGCGTCGAGAGTGACTCGCCCTTCAGCCTTTCAGTCATCGCAGCCGAGCGCGTGGAGGCATTTGAGGTACCACCACCTCTCTCTTTCTCCCCATCATGCCAAGGCAGAGCCCTGACAGCTCAGGACTCGGTGTAGGCCAACCAACACGTGGCTTGGGCCTTAGCCAAGAGCCTTTACCTGCCTAGGGACAAATCGACTACACCACCATCTCCGACCAATCCATTGCCTAGCAGGCCACACAACACATCATCATGGCAAGTGATTGTCTCGAGCCTGATGTACTTGTAGCGATTTATGATTTGCTTATCCAAGCTGACGCTCTTTGCTATGCAGGGCTTGCAGATGGGGGTCGAGGCTGCTGATCGCTGTAGCCGTATACAAGAGAAGTTCAATCTTCTCGAGGTGGATGCCCTGAAGCTCAGGGAGGACAATAGAATCCTCCGAGCTTAGATCAGGGTGGCCCTAAAGGCTAAAGAAGACGCCGAGGTCCAAGTTACCCGAGCTCAAGACTCGGTGAGAGAAAACGAAGCCAACCTCGCCTCAACACTCAGCCAACTCGAGGAGGCAAAGAAAGCCAGGGACAAGCTCCTCCAGTCCAACGCCGAGCTTCAGGAACAAAATAAATAGGCCGCCCGAGTAAAGTATAACGAGGGTTATGAAGCCGCCAGGGATGCCTTTGAGGCCCAAGTTCGAAGCCTGCAGAACCCCCTGTTCAAGCTGGGGTGGGATGCCGCTCTGAAGGCCGCTTCTACACCCGAGGACTCCCCGCTCCATAAGGAGGTATTGTGGTTGTAGCCCGGCATCCTCTTTCCTCCTCCGCTCGCGCACCTGATCGGGAAGGCAACCCCTCCAGGACAAGTTGTGGAGGTGGCTCCTATCTCTGCAGCTCCCCTTCCTCCATCTTCATCCAAGCAAAAGGCTCCACCACCTCCTCCACCCGAGCGTGAGAGCGAGTTTGATGATCTCGACCCATTATGGCCTGATGCCCGCGCAACCGACTTGAATGTCCCAGTGGACGTCACTCTAGATGATGAGTCCGATCAGGAGGGAGATCAAGGTGAAGGGGTGGAGTCGGTGGGTGCTGAGGAGTAGAGTGCTCCGGAGGTTCCAGAGATGCCTGCTCAGGTTGAGGATGAACCTACTGCAATGGAGGATCCTGTACAAGTCACCGAGGCCGCCTAAGCAATTTTGTCCTGCTCCTACTTACTATGTCTTTACTTTTTCCTACTTTTTCTTTCTTTTGTTTAAGTTCGTGATGCACGGCCTCGTCTCGTCTATGAGGTCGGCTCGTACTGATTGTACTGGAAACTCTTTATTAATGAACTTACCTTTGATTCCCGAGTAATTGTTCTTGCTTGCTTTCACTTTATTTTTCATTCTGTTTTAAATCAAGTACGTGAAGCTCGACCCCATTGTACTTTGTGTGGTCGAGTAACCTACACTCTGTCGATCACTTTTTGTCAATCTGAGCTGGCCATATATGGCCGAGCATCGATGTCTGTGCCCGAGGAATGAGTTTTTGGTGCCTACCGAGCTAAAGGATGCACTTAATCGAACAAGGTTACTTATGCGATGTAGAAGTCTCAAAGTTACCATGTAGGTAAATTTATTGATTTGTTTCACTGCTTGCCAAGCTAGGGCTATCTTGCCCAGGCATGATTCAAAGTCATCTAGGACTTTTATTGCTTAGTCGAGCTAGGACTTTCTTGCCCAGGCATGACTTGAAGTCATCTGGGACTTTTTCTGCCCAGGCATGACCCAAAGTCATCTGGGACTTTTATTGCCTAGCTGAGTTAGGACTCTCTTGCCCAGGCATGATCCGAAGTCATCCGGGACTTTTTCTGCCTAGGCATGACCCGAAGTCATCTGGGATTTTTTCTGCCCAGGCATGACCCGAAGTCATTTGGGACTTTTACTGCCTAGTCGAGCTAGAACTTTCTTGAGATGCCTTAAGATTGCACACACAAACTTTTGAAAAGAGTCTATTCATTCATCATCCAAACAGCAAATTTACAATTGGAGCTTCAATGATAAAACTTTCTCAAGTTCTGCGGGTTCCAAGGCCTTGGGATTTGCTTTTCTTCTAAATCTTCAAGTCTATATGCTCCCGTGCCTACAATCGACGTGACTTTGTACGGGCCATCCTAGGTTGGACCCAGCTTGCCGTTAAGGGGATCCTTTGTATTAAGGAGGACCTTCCTGAGCACCAGCTCGCCGACCTGGAAGTTCCTATGGTTAACTTGTCTATTATAAAACTTTGCAAGTTGTTGGTGGTAGACCACCAGCTTGACAAGAGCTTGCTCCCTTCTCTCCTCAGCCAAGTCCAAGTCCCGAGCAATACTGAAGTTGTTGCTCCCAGACTCGAAGACTTCAGTTCTGATGGTGGGTAGCCCGACCTCCAGGGGAATTACAGCTTCCAAGCCATAGGCCATGGCAAACGATGTCTCCCCTGTTGAACTTCTTGGAGTTGTTCGATAAGCCCATAACACCGAAGGGAGCTCATCCACCCATTTTCCTTTAGCCTTCTCTAACCTCCTTTTCAACCCTAATAAAAGTGTCCTGTTCGAGATTTCTGCTTGGCCATTGCTCTGAGGGAACAAGGGTGTTGAGAAGTAATTCTTTATTCCCAGGCCCGAGCAGAATGTGTTGAACAAGTTGCTGTCGAACTGCTTCCCATTGTCTGCAACTATGGCATGCGGAATACCAAACCTGGTAATGATGTTCTTCCATACAAATTTCTTTGCGTCCACATCTCTGATATTAACTAAGGGTTCAGCCTCAATCCATTTGGAGAAATAATATGTTGCCATTATTAGGAACTTTTTATTGTTGGGTGCCCTAGGCAATGGCTCAACAATATCCAGTCCCCATTGTGCAAAGGGCCATAGGCTGGTAATCGGGCTAAGCTCCTCGGCAAGTTGCCTATGCGAGGGTGAAAACTTCTGACACTTCTCGCATTTTTTTGAATACACTTGGACATCTTTCTGCATGTAGGGCAACCAATAGCACTGGCTAATAGCTCTGTGAGTCATAGATCTTTCCCCTGTGTGACCTCCACATATTCCTTCAAGTAGTTCAAACAGGAAGTCCTGTACTTTGTTCGGATGCACACACAATAGATAGGGTCCTAAGAAAGATCTTCTGTATAGCTGACCTTTATGAGATAGCCAAAAAATCGTGCAGCCTTATGCCTAATCTTGTGCGCTTCCTTCTTGTCCTCGGGAAGTTGACCGTTTTCGAAAAATTTGATAATAGGGTCCATCCAGCTCAGATCCTGGTTGTCTTCAATAGCATAAACCTGTCGAGCAGTCGTCTCAATGCTCAAGCTCTCTTGTGTTTTGTACTTCTAATGTCCTTTTTAGCCCAAGCTCAGTTGCCGAGGCTAGGGCTGCTAGGGTATCAGCGTGAGAATTTCCTTCTTTGTTGATCTGCTCGACTTGTACTTTCTCAAATCCCTTGACCAGCTCGAGTGCTATGGAGAGGTAGGCAGCCATCCTGTCATCCCTTATGTTATACTGTCCGGTCATTTGATTTACCACTAGTTGGAAATCGCAAAAAACTTCTAACTTTCTGATGCCTAGGAGCTCGGCAAGCAGCGCTTCATATTCAGCTTCGTTATTGGAGGTTGGGAATCCCAATTTGACGGAGTGTTCTATCACAGATCCTTCCAGAGAGATGAGAACCACCCCTACTCCATAGCCTTTTTGATTTGAAGCGTCATCAGTGTACAACCTCGATTTTTGCATTGTTTCCTTGGCCTTGGATTCCCCATTTTCTTCTTCTCCATCTCCCAAGTCATCCTTCCCCCCAAGCTCGGACTCGAGCGTGGTTGGGTCCGAGCTGATCAGAGAGCTCGGCCTAGAGAACTCTATAATAAAGTCTGTAAGGACCTACACCTTGATTGCTGTTCTTGGTCTGAACTCGATGTCATACTCCCCGAGCTCAACTCCCCACTTGGCAATTCTCCCCGAGAAGTCGGCCCTGCAGAGCAAAGCTTTAAGAGGGTGTCCAGTCAAAATGATGATTTTGTGCACTTGGAGGTAATGTGCCAGCTTCTGGGTTGCCATGATCGAGGAAAGTGGGGCTGACGTAGTAGACTGGGAGCTGTTCGGCCACATCTAGCTTGACCAGGACGGCACTAGCCGAATGTTTTGACATTGCCAGATACATATATAGCTCTTCCCCGAACAAGGGCTTGGACAAAAGAGGAACCGTGCTCAAGTACTCCTTCAATTTTTGGAGCACCTAACCACACTCTTCCCCCCAGACGAAACTTTTACCCCTCTTTAACAACTGAAAGAAAAGATGGCACTTATCTGATGATCGGTTGATGAATCTGTTCAAAGCTGCTGCCATCCCCGTGAGCCGTTATATTTCCCTTACTGTCTTTGGAGGTTGGATATTCTGTACTGCTGCTATTTGGTCGGGATCAGCTTCAATTCCTCGCCTGCTTATTAAGTGCCCTAGGAATTTGTTTAACTGTACCCCAAAAGCACACTTCGATGCATTAAGTCTCAACTTAGAAGCCTTCAATACCTCGAAAATGCTGCTCAAGTTGGTCAGGTGGTTGTGCTTCTGCTCGGTCTTGACCACCATGTCGTCTATGTATACTTCAATGCTCCGACCTAGCATAGGTTGGAATATCTTAGTAACCAGCCTTTGCTAGGTTGCCCCAGCGTTCTTGAGACCAAAGGGCATGACCTTGTAGCAGTATAGTCCTCTGGGAGTGATGAAACTGGTCTTCTCCTGATCTTCTGGGCTCAAAGCTATCTGGTGGTACCCTCTATAAGCATCCAAAAAGCTCATTGTTCTGTGCCTTGCTGCTGAGTCCACCAATTGATCAATCTTAGGGAGTGGGAATAAATCTTTCGAACAAGCTTTGTTCAGGTCGATGAAATCCATGCAGACCCTCCATTTCCTATTTTTCTTCTTGACGACCATAGTATTAGACAGCTACTGGGGGTACTGCACTTCCCTAATTGCCCCTGCCTCGAGCAGTCTCTCTACCTCTTCTATCACGGCTTCTAAGTGTTGAGCCGAGAACCTTCTCCCGTGATGGACAACTGGCTTGTCGTGGGATCTACATTCAGCTTGTGCTGCATCACCTTGGGGTCCATGCCTGGCATTTCATATGGCGTCCAAGCGAACACCACCACATTAGTTCTGAGAAAGCTCACTAGGTCGGTCTCCTCTTACTCGGCCATATTGGAGCCGAGCAAGAAGAAACGGTCTAGGTCATCTTTGTTCAGCACGACCTTCTTCAGTGGCTCCATAGTTTTTTCCATTGGCATCCTCCCAATGTCTTCTAGGAGTGGTTTATCTTGCACTTCCATCACGCACATCTGCTCATCCTTGGATGATCATGCATTTCCTCGTATAGCAGCCATGATGCACTGCTTGCTGCCATTTGGTTCCCTCTGATCGTTTCTACCCCCTCGAGGTCGGGAACTTGAGGACCTGATGATATCTTGAGAGGATGGCCTTAAGATGATGAAGTCATGCGCCCTCCCCATTATGGGGTTGTATGGAGACAGTATGTCTACTACTAAAAACTCGATGTTCTTGAGTTGGGTGCCTGCCCTGACCGGCAGCGTGATCTGCCCCATAGGAAGTATGGGATGACCATTGAACCCGATCAAGGGAGAGTAGCACTTCATCAAGTCTTCCTTCTTGAGTCCTAACTTGAAGAAAAGGTCGGCGTACATCACCTCAGCTGAGCTTTCCTGGTCGACTAGAATGCGCTTCACGTCATATCTCCCAATCCGAAGGGTTATAACAAGTGTGTCGTTGTGCGGGTGCTCGACCCCTTCCATATCGGCATCAGTGAAGGTTAAGTCTCCCACCAAGTATTCACTGTTCGGGGTCTTTCTTTTTCCCAGACCACTCTGTCCAAGCTGGGTCTGCATGACCTCACGTCGATGTGCCATTTTTCGGCTTTCACTCCTTGTCTCGTTCGATGTCTCTGGCCTGGGGGCTACGTGTATGACGCTAATGACTCCTGCAGGTTCCTCTACTCCTCTCCCCTGCTCGACATGAACATGCTGCTCTGCCCGGGTTTTCTCTTTGTCAATGTATTGCCTAAGGTTCCCCGCCTTCACCTGTTCTTCTAAGAATCTCTTGAACTGCCGGCTGCGGTCTGTGAAATGCCCGTGCTCTTTGTGATAAGAGCAATGTTTCTTCTCATCCCGCTTGCTCGGATCGATGAGCATCTTTGATGGCCAGACTAACCATGGTTTGTCCTTGATCTGGTGAAGATGCATGTGAAGAGGCTCCTTGAACACAGTATTGGCGACTTTGTAGACCCCGTTTGGCCAATCGCGCTCCCTTTCCCTTTCGCGCTTCTTTCTGGCCTTCTTTCCTTCCTTCTTATCTGCTCGGGCTCCTTTTTCCACCTCCTGGGTAGGCGCTTCGTCATCCATGCCTCCCATATCCTCTTCGACCTTTAAATATTGCTTAATCCTCAGCATTAGCTAAGCCAATCCCTGAGCAGGCCTTTTGGTCAGCGAATGCCTCAATTTGTGGGTTTTGTCCAACCCAAGCTTGAAAGAGGCCACAGCAAGTTGCTCAGTGCAATGGTTGATGTCGTGGAAGGTCTCCCAATAGCGCCGAGCATAGGCCTTAGGTTTTCGTTCTCAGCTTTCCTCAGGCCGAGCAGAGAGTCAATCTCCCTGGGCTGCCTGCTGTTGGTGATGAACCTTATCGCGAATAGCTCGATAAGCTGCTTTTAACTTCCAACTGACCCAGCTGGGAGTTTATCAAACCAGCGTAGAGCTACCTCTCCCAAAATGGAAGAAAAACTCCTGCACATTAGGGCGTTATTCCCGTTCCAGAGGGCCATCATCTATCTAAAATTCTATATGTGACCCATAGGGTCGGTCTTTCCATTATAAAGATTGAACTTAGGGGTCTGGAACTTTCTGGGCGGATCTGCTCCGTCCACCTCCCTTGTAAATGGAGAGGCTGATATCTGCTCTAGAGCCCTCCGAGCAACGTCCTTGGCCGACCTCCCCGTGGTCGGCTGTAGCCTCCCCTCGAGCTGGAGGTTCAGCCACTGCTTGAGCTCTTCTTTTTCATCCGCTCGGTTGAGCTCTTGGTCAGCCCGCTGTTGCTGCCCCTAACGGCGCTCGACGGGTGCTTGAGTGTTGCTAGACGTTTGAGTCTGTCCTTGCCTCCTCTTTTTAGATCCTGAGATGCTACTCCTTTTAGGGTCCTCCTCACGCTGCTCAGGTCGAGGCTCCCTCCTTGTGCTGCGGTTGGCCTGAGGCTCTCTCTTTTGCCCTCGATTGGACTGCTCATGTTTTGACCGAACGTCAGGCAGCATCGCTGGTTTGTGCGAGCCCTCACCTCATGGAGCTCTCGCTGGAGCCTAACCAGCTGTTGGTCTTTCCTGTTTAGCTCGTCTTGATATCCCTTCAGCACTTAATGCATTGTGTAACGTGGGGGGTAGTCCCATTCAGACGACATTATTTCGTGAGAGTTCCCTACATGGGTCTGTTCCCTCCTCTAGTTGACCCTGGACCCACCACCATGGACTTCGGAGGGGACAGGGTGTCTCTTTTGACGGTGAGTTTCATGCGATGCCTCTGCGCGTGATGCGCATTGCTCCTTCAGCTCTTCATGGATGTGGTTTCCCCGACTAGCCATGGAGACGTTCTTAGCAAAGTTTCCCACAGACGGCGCCAAATTGTAGAGGATAAAGATTTGGATGTACTGGTCCCGTCCTAGCTGGTTGAACAGTCAGGGATGGTTGCTATGTGTGCCTACACAAGAAAGGGGTGAGATGCCCACCGGTGGCTTTATACCGGTAGACCCTCCGACGATCAAGTCAGGCAAGGAATTTTAG
>JAULJZ010149724.1:0-10253 GCA_032270985.1 Heliamphora pulchella | reverse complement strand
CTAATCCCCGACCCCGCCCCGCCCCATTGCCATTCATATCTGATTGTGTGACAACTCATTCTTGCAGATTGTTAGCTTCCCTAGCCTTACGTGTATCAAGCAAAGTAATCTTAATAGTAATTGTCGACTCCACAAGCTCGGTGAATATACGGATCTTCAAAGCTGTTATTTGGTCTCGGATAGCCGGTCAAAGACCTCGTTCAAACTGCTTTGCGCGCAACTACTCAGTAGCTACCACCTCCGGTGCAAAGCGAGACAAACTTGTAAATTTTGCTTCATACTACATCACTGTCATTCCCCTTGAATGAGGGAATGGAATTCATCTCTGTAGAGATCTCTTGATGATTCTAAGAAGTACTTTTCAAGAAACACTTTGGCAAAGGTCACCCATGTGCTCTTAACAGCGGACTTAGTAAACCTCCTCCACTTGCGAGCATCTCCTCTGAGCTGAAACATGGCAAGACTCACCCTCAACTTGCCACTATTTGAAGGGTCTCAAAAATCATTGTGGTTAATTCTAACCATTCGGTAGCAACCTTAGGGTCAGGTTTGCCGTTGAAAGTCCGAGGGTTCAACCGTTGGAATTCTCTCATAGCAATTATGGCTTGAGACTCGGGAGCCCTAACTTCTCCTTTCGCCGCCTCGCCAACGTACGCATCGTATTCATCATCTCTCTCATGAATTCAACACCCCTTACTGGTTCTTGTGGGGCATCAACTTCCCAAACCTTAAGAACTTGGACATGCTCTCGTCCCCTACCACGATCACGACCACGGCGTCATCTCGGTAACATGTTCTACATAAGAGAATAAAATGGGATATCAATACACAGAACTCTAGGATACGTCACACTTCCACTCATAATCATTGCTTAATAATTTCTAACCACATAAACACATACCACGCATACGAGGAGTACACTTAGAATGAAATGTTAATTTGGACAACTCATTCAAATTTTCCATTAAAAATGATGTCGGCCAAATGTCCTTCTAAATCGAACCTCAAATTAATTAACCGAATGCCCAAAGGTGAGACATGTCATCCCAAAGTCCAATCTCCATGCCCACGTATATGACATAGCACATAACACACAAAGCATGTCAACATATGCACGTAACATGCAAACACAAAACTTCACACACACAATGATTCAACCATGCCCCACAATTCTTAAGTATTCGAACTTAGAGTTCCGATACCAATGTGTCACACCCCCAAACTTGAAGCATGTGAATCCCTCATAACAAACCACTAAGAAAGACCCACCTTAGAGAAAAACATTGATAAAAACCCAATTTTATACTCATAAGTTTCATTTAAATTATTCGAGTCAAGATGATTTTTAAAAGGGGAGTTAAACCATTAAAATGAAGACTCCTGAAACTTCAATTTTATTACAAAGGGGTCCTAGAAGGGAGTCCAGATGAAAAAATACTTTAATTTAAGAAATAAAATTTTTGAGGCCAACACAGCCAAAGTCTGCTCGAGCAGCCAACTGGCGTAGAGCAACCAACCCTTTGTGAATAATAGATCGCTCGAGCGGACCTCTACTTGAGGCTAGACAAGAAAACCTCATTTTACAATTCCAATTTCCAAATCAACACCTTTCTCATGGAAAGAAATTCTAAAGTATAAAACTTGGATAAAAACAACTTTAAAACCCTAAAGATATGTCCCAAAACTCATCCCATGAGAATCATATAATATCATATCCAAACCAAAAATATACAATTCATTGTTATTTTTAACCTTACGAACCCAAAATCATGAATTCACAAATATTGAGCTTAAATACAAGATTTCAATGTTTCTAACTTGATTGTACATGTTTCCCATTAATACACAAAATATACATTGTCTTGTGCTTAAAAAACGAACCAAAGCAAGCTAATCTCCTATCATGGCATAGCTTCTTCACGACACCTGAAAAACGGTCATATAAACAATGTGAGCCGAAACTTGTAGAAAAATTGACTAACCATGAATAAGTGTACGATATGCAACGGTGGTTATGCGGGTAAGACAACATTTTGTTAAAAAGATCTATATAGATGTTCAAAAACACCCTTAATAATATTTTGAGTACAGTAAAATTTCCACATAATATATTTTTCTCAAATATCTCAACGAATCCCAAACTTTATGTAGCGCCCCAACTTCGTAACTAAAGAAAACCCAAATATCCACAAGAAAAAAGCCGATAAAAGAAACATTTTGCCAAAAGAAACCATGATTTGTAGTAAAAAGTACACAAAAAAGGTTTAAAACCCGTAAATAAACACCCCATTTAAAAAAGGACTCCTAAATAAAAAGGTGCAAAAATCATCCAACTACCTACACCGCTCGATTAGTCAAAAGACTGCTCGAGCGGTCTCTCTGCAGGTTCAGTATTTTGACCCGATCACAAAGAAACCAAGAGGTTAACAAAACTGCTCGATAAACTGCTCAATAAATTGCTCGAGCGGTCCAGCTCTGGACAGCTATTTCAAAAACTTGATTTCTGACGTAAAATCACTTGATAAGATAAGACTTCCATGATGCCCGCTTGATAAGAGTAAATGAGTTGAGAAAACATCTTAAAATTTTCCCTAAATCATAAGAAACCACAACAACGTCCTGTCATACATGCAAGATATGAGTGCGTAGCCTTAAGGCCTTACAAAACGAATAACCACAATATTGTAACGAATAAATTACATTTACAAGATATACAATTCTCAAAAGATATTCCTATATCAGTGTAATTCATCTTCCAAAAGCTTCAAAAACGGTCCTTGAGACTAAGCTTCTCATTCGACCATCTTCTTTTCATTATCACCTGAAATGGAATAAGCACCATGAGCTGAGGCTCGTAGGAAAATAACTAAATATGAACCTATGTATGATATGCGAGGATGATTATGTGAGTGTGCAGCACGTTTAAATCCAAAATCGAATCCACTTTTCTTATAAATGCCCGTTCACATAATCGAATTTCTTTCTTATTAAAACCAACACACACATCTCATTTAGTCTTTAGCCCCATTTCGTTTCCTTGTATTCACAACGTAATCTCATTCAACGGCTTCACACACACGCACACACACACATCTCTTTCTTTGACTTAATTAAGTATCAAAGTTGGAAGGTGCCTATAGACCCCAACATATTTATCACAACCGGGTCACTCGAGGCCCAATGGATAAATACCCATTTTACAGTCTGACACGAGAGCGCACATTTTTTTTTCTCAGAAACATCGATGGGTGGGCTGCCTAAGAGCACACTTTTACGGGGATTAACCCAAAGAAAGGGCATACCTTACATTGCACAAATTTTCAGTCTTTCACCGAGCAGCTACTTGAGCCCAACCTTAGTTACACATTTCAACAACAAGGTACTTTAATTAAATCATTCACGTTTTACATTACCACGAGTCCAACCGTTAAACCAATTCCTCTCATCAACTCAACACCTCAATGGTTCCGATTATTAACAATTCAAATGTCAATATCATCTTTTATTAGAGTTCATATGACAATTATAATCAAGTCACATAACTTATGCTTTTACATACACTCAATATTTCTTGGAATTCATTCAAAATTCATAACACAACCCTAGGCCATTTCCATCCATTCACAAGTTTCGTGAAATCTATTTATCAATAAGATGATATAAGTTTCGATTTATCAAAAATTTGACCAATTTAACCATTTGGGTTCAACGACCCAAAACCCTCCAAATCTTCAAGGTTTTGATAAGAAACAAAACCCTAACTTTCCCAAAGCTCAAGTTAAAGGCTCCCATATCATATTAACAAGGTCATAACACCCTAAAACCTCCAAGACCTCGAGATTTAACATGCATTAACCCAAACTCATAACCTAGGGTTTCTAACAATATAGATTTTTCATCTTTCTATGGATAAACACCAAATATACAACACATATTCAACAAATCTTAATATATAGTCATAGATCCTACCTTTGTGGGTGTTCTAAAACAAGAATTCAACCCCAACAAGCTCCAAATAAGAAAATCTTCAATGGATAGGTGAAGGTGGAGCTCTGAACACCAACAATGGCCTCTCCAACGTCACTTAGTTGGAAGAGAAGTAAGGATTGGTCTTCAATGGAGCTTAGGAAGCTCAAAGGGACTTCCACCACCCAACCCTAGTTCACACTTAAGTTCTAGAGAGAGAGAGGTATGAGAGAAATGAATTCTAAACACCCCCAATTCCACACTTAAAAAACCCCTTTGGCACAGATCACTCAAGCGGTCAAAAAGACCGCTCGAGTGGTCCCTCACTAGAATTGTCACCAAGAAAGGGATATGTATCTGAAAAACTAAATTTTGTTTCGATTCCCCATGGCTCGTTTAATCAACCCCCGATAATTAATTTTCTTGCATAACAAGCACATAATTATCATCAACAATCATATTTGTGATTGAATTTTAAATTCCTTCCCGTCACAACACTTTAATTCACAAGATTTAATCAAAAGTTTCAAATTAAAAAGGATTCGGGTCCCTACACTTTATCTTGTCTCCACGATTCATAAACCCCAATATCATAATGAGTCAGATTTCTCACAAATATCACAATAATTCACTTTTGTTCATAATATTACAAAAGTTCACGTTTTCCATAGTATAACAACAGTTCCAAGTCCTTGGTTACAAATAGGTATCGATTCTGGATAGTAATTATAAATTCTCGTGCAATTATCTCGGCCAGGTCACTCGAACCCGATAAATAACCACAAATTTTATAAATTGTCCCAACAAATGAAACTCCTTTATAATTCTCAATGAGAATTGATGGATAGGGCACCCTCGTACACTTTTACAGGGGATTAACCTGATGGATAGGTCACTCGATCTTGCACAAGTTTTCAGACTCTCATCGCAGGATTAGTCAAATTCAAATTAATTCCACACGTTATCACAGTACTTCAATTAAACCATAACCATATTACATAACATAGCCAAATAATTCAAATAATTTCATAAACATCTAATCTCATGGTCAATCTATCCAACATTATTCAATTTACATAAATGATTAAACTTTATCACAAATTTGCTTCAACATAAACCAATTCCATCTCTAGATTCTCAATAGATCTAGGGTTTCCATCAAACTTCACAAATCTCGTAATCAACCATTACAACATGAGATAAATTGATGCTAGCACAAATTAATTCCATTTAAATCCAAGTATTCTTCGAGACCCATCCCTGGTTTTAGAAAAATTAGGTTTCTAAAGTAAAATCTTCAAATTTTAAAGCAAAATCAAGGGATATGAAGCCAATCCATAACATATAACCCAAATACTCAAGTTTAGTCAATAATCTTACCTCAGGGCGTCAAAAGTTCCAAAATCTCACAATCGCGGGAAACCCAAACTCGTCGAAATCACGATCCACTTGGTTGTGCGCATACCCCTCGTCAAGGAGAACAAGCTTTGCAATCACGATTTTGCTCAATTCCAACCCTAAGGCTATCCATTTTTAGGGAAAAAGAAAAAAAAGGTTTTCTCTCTCATTTTCATGAAAGACAAAGGCCCTGAATAAGTAAATTTGGCTTATTGGCTTATAATAGATTGTAAATTTTTCATCTTTAATGATTTTTTTAATTATTTAGTCAAATTATTATACTTTTTAGACTCCTCTTATTGAGATAAGTTGAAAAAGTAAAAAATCATGATCAAAATATTTAAAAAATTCAAAAAAGACAAAAATTAGTAAAAATAAGTTAATAAGTCAAATTCTTTGTTATTTAAACTAAAATAAACAAAAATAAATTTATAAGCGAATAAATAATATTTGTCCAAACAGGGCCAAAAAAAAAAGAAAGGGAAGAAATTAGGAGAAGAGGGGCTGACGGTTAAGGTGGAAAAAGGGGTTATGGGGTTCTTGCATAAGGCTTCTTCTAGAAGCTTCTCCAAATCTTAAGCCTCCACACACATCCAAATTTCCAAAATGTTATAGAACTTCTACCAAAGGTTTGAATCATGGAATGGTGCCCAAAATACACCGAAATTCTAACTTCAAAATAATCTAGAAAGCTATATTTTAAAATTTATCGAAACTTGATATTGTTTCCAAAATAATTTTTCTGGGTCTCCGCTCACACAAGAATATACAACACGTGCCAACCCAAAACTACATTTTTATCCTGTGTAAATAATTAAGAAAACTTTTAAATAATTTGGATAATTAAAATAAATATAATAATTAATACGTACTTGGTCTCTACAAAATGTCCGGTGGCCACTCCATAATGGCCTCCAAAAAAGTACAACTCATCAGAGACAAATGCACAAATCAAGAAACAGATCATTAAAGAACTAATAACAACAAAATGAGTGTCTCCGGCCTTCGCAACATGTATTTTGACAAAATAATATTTAATTCAGCCATTATTCGCTTATAAAGTTTTTTATTTTTTAAAATCTAAATGAGTAGTATTTGATATGGTATTTATAAAAATTTAAAACAATAACAATTAAAAAGATTATGAAATTGTTTTAAAAAAATTATTAACAAAAAATTTAGTTAAATCCGTTACAAAAAATTCAGTTAAATCCATTAAAAAAGAAAATTTGTGCCGTTGAAAAAAGTTAAATTGCCCATTATTTGTGCATGCCTAGCACTTGCTATTTTTTTTACTTAATCATATTTATTATTGATTTTTATTTATCATTTTCCTTCTTTTTTCAAGTTGTTTTTTTTTATAGTTTTTGCTTTTAAATTATTAATATATTTTTAAATTGATTTAAATTATAATTCAAAACCTAAAATAATTCATTTAAGCTTAAGTCAAAATTAATCTCTTATTCAACTCATTCAAAATTTCATACACGTGAACTCAATTTATTATTAGATTTGAAGAGCTGTAAAATATTTTAAATGAGATATTTTTAATATAATTAAGTTATTATATTTTAAAACATTTAATGGTATCTAAAAAGAAAAAATAATAAACATCTATTAATTTTTTAAGACACATATTGTCAAGTTTATAAAAGAAAAATATGTCACATTTAATTGAAAGAAATTTGTAGATTCCAAAAACTAGGATTTATTAATTTATTAACAATTTTTTTGTTATAAGCGTTAAAATTTTTATTTATTTTTAGTATAATCTTTTTTAGAATGACCATTAAAGTTCAAATATAATACGATCAATAAATTAGTAACGGTATTAATTTGGTTTCCATATAACACACTTTACTTAAAAGAGTCATTATTAAATGCAAAAATTATTACCATATTAATAAAATATTCAAAACTTTCATGACATGTGTCATTTTATAATTTAAAATTATAAAATTTTTAAAAATTGGCATTAGCGCATTGAAGCTTATAGAACACGCAATGTTTTGCTATAATATATAGTATAGATATGTAAGAACTCAATTTGTTATTAGATTTGAAGAACAGTGAAATATGTTAAATGCGATATTTTTATTATAATTAAATTATTATAATTTAAATAAATTAATGGTATCTAAAAGGAAAAAAATAATAAACATCTATTAATTTTTTAAGACACACATGGTCAAATTTATAAAAAAGTACATGTCATATTTAATTGAAAGAAATTTGTAGAATTTAAAAACTATGATCTATTAATTTATTAATAATTTTTTTATTCTAAGTTTAAAATTTTAATTTATTTTTAGTATAATCTTTTTTAGAATGACCACTATGTCAAAAAAGTTCAAAAATAATACCTTATTGATTAATAAATTAATAATGGTATTAATTTGGTTTCATATAACATGATTTAATTAAAAGAGTCATTATTAAATGTAAAACAATATTACCATATTAATAAAACATTCAATACTATATGCATCTTTTTATAATTTAAAATTTTAGAATTTTAAAAAATTGGCATGGGCACTTTAAAGCTCATAGAACACACAATATTTTGTTATAATATATAGTATAAATATGTAAGAACTCAATTTATAATTAGATTCGAAGAACCGTGAAATTTTTAAATGAGATGTTTTTAATATAATTAAATTATTATATTTTAAAACAATTAATGGTATCTAAAAAGAAAACATAATAAACAAATATTAATTTTTTAAGACAAGTATTGTCAAATTTATAAAAAAAACATATATGTTATATTTAATTGAAAGAAATTTGTAGAATCTAAAAACTATGATCTATTAATTTATTAACAGCTTTTTTATTATAAGCATTAAGATTTTAATTTATTTTTATTATAATCTTTTTTAGAATGATTATTATGTAGAAAAGTTCAAATATAATACCTTATTGATCAATGAATTTATAATGGTATTAATTGTGTTTCCATATAACACACTTTAATTGAAAGAGTCAATATTAAATGTAAAAAATATTATCATATTAATAAAAGATTCAATACTTTCATGACATGTGTCTTTTTACAATTTAAAAAAAATTGATTTTAGCACTTTGAAACTCGTAGAACTACAAGATTTTGCTATAATGTATAGTATAGATTTGTAGAATCTAAAAACTATGATTTATTAATTTATTAACAATTTTTTTATTATAAGCGTTAAAATTTTAATTTATTTTTACTATAATATTTTTTCAGAATGACCATTATGTTAGAAAAGTTCAAAAATAATACTTTATTAATCAATGAATTAATAATAGTATTAATTTGGTTTCCATATAACACAATTTTAAAAAGTCATTATTAAATATAAAAAATATTATCATATTAATAAAACATCTAATACTTCCATGACATGTCTTTATACAATTTAAAATTTAAAAATTTTAAAAAATTGGCATTAACACTTTAAAGCTCATAGAATATATAATGTTTTGCTATTATATATAGTAGAGATATGTTAGAACACAATTTATTATTAGATTTGAAGAACCGTGAAATATTTTAAATGAGATGTTTTTAATATAATTAAATTATTATATTATAAAACAATTAATGGTATTTAAAAAGAAAAAATAATAAACATCTATTAATATTTTAAGACACATATTGTCAAATTTATAATATATATATATATATATATATATGTCATATTTAATTGAAAGAAATTTATAGAATCTAAAAACTATGATCTATTAATTTATTAACAATTTTATTATTATAAGCGTTAAGATTTTAATTTATTTTTAGAATAATCTTTTTTAGAATGACCATTGTGTGGGGGTGATTTCGCAAGGTTATGATAGATTGCTGAGGGAAAAAAAAAACTAGGCCTAAGTTCGCGAGCTCGACAGTTTGATCGCTCTTACACAAGAAAATTGAGGTGAGATTGATCAACGGGCTTAAGGATCTCGGCTTAATTCTTTCGTTTCCCTCAGCAATTTTTCACACCCTTACGAAATCATCCTCGCACATTTGGCGTCGTTTGTGGAAAAGAACTAGCTAAAACCCTAACCAGAGGCCAGATGGTGGGATGGCTCCGTGGAGCGTCAACTAGCGATGGCAGCTCCCCCTTTGCGGGTAGCCCCACAAATCTAAGTAATGGAAATGAGATCATAAATCCAATGCACATCGATTCCGAAGAATAGGAAGCACAAGCAAAAGTCCTCAACGAAGGGGCCTCGCTAGCACAGGCGAATCACGGAGAAGACCCACAATCGGGTCCCCCCCCCCCCCCCCCCCCGCCCTTCCATGGAGCCCGGTTCACAATCGCAGCTACTCACATTAAATACGACTCAGCTCCAGCAAAAATCCCTAGCTCCGGCTAGGAAAAAAAATCCTAACTCTACCTAGACAAATAAACCCTAACTTTGGCTAGACAAAAAGCCCTAACTCTACCTAGAAAAATAAACCCTAGCTCTGTCTAGGTACAAAAATCCTAACTTCACAGAAGTGTTGGGCTCAGTGGCCGATATCAGCAAAAAACCTAGCTTTACCTAGGTACCGGGCTTAACCACCAGTTTCAGTAAAAAGCCCTAGTTCCAGCTAAGTAAAAAGCCCTAACTCTGCATAAGCAAAAAAACCCTAGCTCAGCCTAAGTACAAAAATTCTACCTTTAACTAGGTGCTGGGCTCAACGACTAGTTCCAACAAAAATCTTAACTTCACATAGGTGTCGGGTTTAGCAGCCGATTTTAGCAAAAATCCTAGCTTTACCTAGGTGTCGGGCTCAGCGGCCGGTTTTAGCAAAAAGTTCTAGCTCCGGCTAGGAAAAAAACCTTAGCTATGCCTAGGCAAATAAGCCCTAGCTTCGGCTAGGCAAAAGCTCCTAGCTCTGCCTAAGCAAATATGCAGTAGCT
>JAULJZ010149723.1:0-10253 GCA_032270985.1 Heliamphora pulchella | reverse complement strand
ACATGTAGATCCAAACACAATATCATCAACGTAAATTTGTGCAACCAGAATATCGTTCTTATCCCTTTTAATGCAGAGTCTTATCCACACTTCCTCTGATGAAATCATGATTAACCAAGAAGGTGGTTAGACGATCATACCAAGCCCGGGGAGCTTTTTTCAGACCATACAAAGCTCTTTTGAGCTTGTAAACGTGATTGGGATAGTTTGGATCCTGAAAACCTATAGGTTGTTTAACAAAGGCAACTTCTTTTAATTGACCATTTAGGAAGGCACTTTTCACATCCATCTGATACAGTTTAAAATTTAAAAAATAGGCAACAGCAAGAAGAATACGAATAGATTCTAATATAGCCACATGAACAAATGTTTCATCAAAATCTATTCATTCTACTTGTGTATACTCTTGTGCCACTAATTTAGCCTTATTTCTCACAACATTACCTTGTTCATCAGACTTGTTTCTGAAAATTCACTTAGTACCAATAACATTAACATTTTCAGATCTAGCCACAAGTTCCCACACATCGTTTCTGACAAATTGTTCGAGTTTCTCATGCGTAGCATTCACCCAACAATCATCACTTAGGGCCTCTTTAACATTCTTTGGTTCAATCATGGAAACATAGCACAAATGACTTACCTGATTTACCTATTCACATATTTGTCGACGAGTCATCATTGATTTTGTTACCTCTCCAATTACCAGATCTAATGGATGATCTAGCTTCACACGTGAGGATGGTTCCAAAACAGCTTACTCTTCAAGAGTTGTTTTTTTTAGAACTTTCATTCACATATTGTTTTGGAGAGACATGCTAAACTGGTTCTTTAAGAATCTGATAATTTGACTGCTCAGCGTTTGGTGTCATTATCTATTTAGTTGTTCTTGTATCATCAACAACTACGTTAGCAGATTTCATAACAGTAGAAGTGCGTAAATTGTAAACTCTAAAAGCTCCACTATTTAAAGAATAGCCTAGAATTATTCTATCATCACTTCTGGAGTCAAATTTACCCAATTGTTCTCGATCTTTCAATATGTAACATTTGCTTCCAAAAGTTCTGAAATATTTAATATTAGGCTTCCTACCTTTCCATAATTCATATGCAGTCTGTTTGGTACCAGGTCCTAAATACACGCGATTGATGATATAGCATGCAGTATTTACGGTCTCAGCCCAAAATTTTAGAGGAAGGTTTTTATCATGAAGTATCACTCTAGCCATCTCCTGCACTACTCTGTTTTTCTGTTCCACTACACTATTCTGTTGTGGTGTTTTAGGTGCAGAAAACTCGTGTTGAATTCCCTGTTCGTCACAAAAGGTTGGGAATTCTGAATTTTCAAATTCCATACCATGGTCTGATCTTATCTTAACAATATTCTGAATGTTCCCTTGCTGTTCATTATTCAACCAAAGACAGAGAGATTTGAACACAATAAAAGTGTAAGATTTTTCACGCAAAAAATTCACCCAGGTAAACCTAGAAAAGTCATCCATAACAAGAAATACATATTTCTTACCACCTATACTCTCTGTTCTAGTAGAACCCATAAGATCCATATGCAATAATTGCAGAGGATATTGAGTAGCAAGTTGATTTATTTTGTTGTGAGGGATTTTAATTTGTTTACCCAGTTGACATGGTCCACACACAATTTTGATGTTATTGCTTAGCTTGGGAATTCCTTTGACCAACTCGGAATTTGTAAGCCTGGTAAGATCTTTTTAATTAGTATGACCCAATCGATGATGCCACAATTTAGTTTGATCTATTTTAGCAGAGTAACATATTTAACCAATTTTTGGCAAAATTTCACAGCAGTTATTAGAGGTTCGAACACCATGAATAACAGTTTTTCTCTTTTTATCTAAAATTAGACATTCAGTTTTAGTAAAATGAATTTCATGGTGTGTGTCACACATCTGACTAATACTAAGTAAATTTTCTTTTAGACCGTCAACAAGAAAAACATTGTCCAATTTGGGTAGACCAGGAGAATCAATAGAACCTCTCTCAATAATTTTGGATGAGTTTTCATCTCCAAATGTGACAAGTCCTCCATCATATGGATCAATATTAGAGAATAAGGATTTATCACTAGACATATGACGGGAACACCCACTGTCCAAATACCACATGAAAAAATTTTGAGCTTTTAAGGCAGTATGAGCTATATTGCATTTCAAATCAGATTTTCTAACCCAAATAGCATGAGTTTTGGGAAAAGATTTAGTTTGAATGCTGGGTTTATAGCCAAAATAGGGTCTCTGCCAATTGTCCGCTCGAGCGCTTAGAGGGGCCGCTCGAGCGCACGACTGCCAGTGAACATACATATCTCTCTGCCAGTTAGCCACTTGAATGCTCAGTTGGCCGAGAGTTTTCTAATGCCGATTTCTGATTTGATCATGCAATTTTTTAGTTTTTCTTTCATGCTAATATGTAGTTAGTGGCCAATAATGCCACAAAAATGGCAATTTGGAACAAATTTTTGAAAAATAGTTGATTTTGATAAACCTTTCTGAACAGATTTTCCCAAAGCAATAGTCCTGATTTGTTTAGGCTTTTTAAAACTCTTAACTTTATTTGTAGACATACTAGCAGCTCTCACAAAGTTGATTTTACCTGTGGTCTTTGTTTCAGAGATACTTTCCACGTATCCTAAACTAGTTCGATCTGTTGTCACTTTTTACACGCTCAGAATTTCATTCAAGCTCAGTGAACCTGCATTCAATTTCTTTAGACCAATGTTAGCTGTTGCTAATTCAGATTCCAAAATTTGCACTCTATCTTCACTAGCTTCAAACAGAGACTTATACTTAACAACATCTTGTAATTCTAACTCGAGTTTTGAAACAGTTGATTTGAGCACATCACAAGATTTAATGAGCTCATTCCTCTGTGTGTCAGAACTAACCAGTTTCTCAGTTATTTTAGTTTTAAAAATTTTTAGTTCAGAAATTAAAGATTGAGACTCAGTTAGTTCAGACTTTAGATTAGTATTTTTTTTTCAATTGTTTTAACCTTCAGTGTCAGCTTAGTAATAACTTTTGTCATTTTGTAGCTTTCTCTATGAAGTTTATTATAAGCTCACTGAAAATCCTTTTCATCCCCCTCATCTGATTTAGAACCTGAACCAGAATCACTATGAGACGCACGAGAATCATGATCAGACAATTTATATTTACTTGATCCTGTGGAGGCAGCAAAGACAATGAACTTACCCTCATCATTGTCTATTTCTGATTCGTTTCCACCATCAGAAGAATCTATCTCATCATCCCACGTCACAATGAACACTTTTTCTTTCTTTTTCTATTTATTTGGACAGTTCTGTGCAATATGTCCGTACCTTTGACATTCAAAGCACTGTATACCTTGGTTCTAAACTTTAGCTTTCTTCTTTTCAAATTTCACCACATTCTTACTTTTATCACTAAAATGTCCTGATTTTGACTTGAGATTAGGCTTTTTTATTTAAAATAAAATTTTTTAATTTTTTAACAATAAATTCCAAAAGCTCAGGATCAATATCAATTTCATCATCAGAAGAATCTAACTCTACCTTTGAAGTTTTTAAAGCAACGTCTTTTGATTTTTTAGGTTGACGTAGAGTAGATTCAAAAGTCTGAAGATTTCCAACCAATTGTTCCACTCTAAGAGAATCAATATATTTACTTTCTTCAATAGCAGTAACTTTTGGTTGAAATCGTTCAAGTAATGACCGAAAAATTTTTCTAACAATGCGAGAATTAGGAATTTTTTCACCAAGAATAAAATTGGAATTTACGATGTCACTCAACTTAGCATAAAATTCATCAAATATCTCATGATCTTTCATTTGAAACATCTCAAAATTTGTGGTGAGCCTTTGAAGTGTAGAGATTTTGATAGTTGATGTGCCTTCGTGTATGATTTCAAGAATATTCCATGCTTCTTTAGCAATTTTACACGTACAGATACGTCTAAATTCTTCAGGTGTGACACCGCTAAAAATAGCATTGATAGCCTTGCTATTTCAACCTGCTTCTTTTAAATCATTTTTCTCCCATTGTTCAATAGGTTTTAAAATAATATCAGTACCAGATTTAACAGTAGGTGGGGTATAGCCAACAACAACAGATATCCAAACCCTCACGTCAATAGATTTAAAAAACGCCCTCATACGAGCTTTCCAATAGGGATAGTTTCCTCCATCTAACAACGGAAGTCGAACAGTTGAGTTTTCTGCTCTGGAAAATTCCATGTATGTGATTGATAAAGATCAAAAACTTTTTAGAATAAAAAGAACCCACTCTGATACCAATTGAAAAAATATGATTTTTTCCTTTTACTTGTAAAAAATAATATTTTAGATTTTACTCATCAATCACAACCACATAGATCATCCAAGAAAAGTAACCACAATACAGAAACTTTTTACGTGTAAAATCCAAATGAAAAAAAATCACGGGACTAATAAGTCCAGGAACCAAGCACTAATAAACGAACATAAAAAGTACAACTTACAGACTTTTTGACCGACTCCTCAATCTTTTAGTCCTAAGCTTATATGCCGAATCCTTGTTAACTGCTCTCCTCTTTATTCCTACAACTACGACTCCTCATAGTAGCCTTCCCTGACAGAATCCTCTGTCGGAACTTAAAACGCCGTCTAAGATTTGCCGTCGAATGATCTTAAAGTTTTGATGCACAAAAGAACCTTTGAGTTGAACTTATGTTCTGTAATATTATGTCTCCATCAGACCAATTCGTGCAACCTAAATGATCTATATATATAGATCCTAAAACCTAAGACAGCTAGAATTAGGAAACTCAAGACAGTCTGGGCATCGCTCGAGCGGTCAGAATGGGCGCTCGAGCAGACACAAGGCCGGGGCTAACTCTTCCTGTTTAATCTCTTGCACCGTCTGCTGATATATCTTATCTCTTGTTGGACTCCAAACATGACTCAAATTAGGAAGCAAATAACCAGAGAATTATCTAGATCCCCTTGAGATCCTAGATAATCACACCTTACCAAAAGATAAAAACATTCTAATCCAAACTGATTTCCTTCCAAAACAAATCAACTTCCTAAAAACCAAAACATCCTAATGTCAAAAGGTTTCCTAATCACCTAGGATTTGCCATAAACAAAATAGAAATTAATATTAATTTCTTTACATGTAGATTGTCGTGCTTCTTCTGTACATGGAGATTGTTTTATCCTGGAGGCAGACGTCCACTACATCGTAAGCACCGAGGCGAGGACGTAATCTGTCTGAAGGAAACATCGTACAACGCAGGACTTAATCCCAAAGTTTTGTTCTTCAAGTGTTCTGTAAGCTTACATTTTTCGGTTTTGTTCTGTTTTCTTCTATTTTGGTACTATTTTCATTTTGTTAATTAAAATAGTTTCTGCTTAACAAAACTTGTTATGTTTTAACAAAAACCTGTTCTATTTTTGTTCTATTTCTGTACTTTAAATTAAATTTGTGTTCTGCTTTTACTTTCTGCTCTTATTTTTCAAACACAGATTTATTTTATTGCTCTATTCCAGATCTATTTCTAAATAAATATTGCGGATTATTTTATATATATATTCATTATTCTTTTTTTCAAAATTAATTATAGTTTTTGGATGCTATAATTTGATTCTTCATTTTGCTACCAAATTTTACTGTATACAGCAGTATTTCGGCTTTTGACAAACCGATAGATTGTTGTATTTTCAAAAAATCAAATCCAACAATATATATATATGTATGATACGACATATCGATATTGGTGATACGACTATGCATTGACTGATTCAATAATAAATATTGATATTAGAAGCCCAAACTCCCGGTATGTATCGACTGATACAATACATATTTTAAAACCATAATTATATATACTTGTACTATCTATAAGATGAAACGCTAAGATTAGTTTCTTGAAGCCATCTTGATTTTTTCATTCCAAATTTGCCCACCATTATTTATCAAATTCCTAGATCCTTCACTTAACCGATCAATTCTAAAGGTTAAAATGGTCTTAAATCACAACTTCGAATACCACTCCCCCATATTTGTAGAGACCCGGACTTTTTTAATTTGTAAAGATTAGTTAAATCTTGTCATGAGATTTTTAATGAAAATGGTTAAGTGTTTCATTTTGTAAAAGAATTAAAATTTGATCTTGGTAATAACTGATAATGATAATTGTATGCTTGATATTGTATGAAAACAATTATTATGAGTTGTTTGGATGAATTTTGAGGTGTTTGGCTTAAAATTTGAACCTTACATATACTATTTCTTCAGATTCGTACACAGCGGGGACCGCTCGAGCGGTCATGAGTCCACTCGAGCGGAAAGTCGGTAGAGGCAACTTTAAGTTACGGGTTTGAACCTTTAATTTCATTTTCCTTCTTTCCTCTCTCTCTCTCTCTCTCTCTAAAACTCAAACCCTAAGCCTTAAATTCATATTTGGAGCCTCTTTGAACTCCTCTTACCCCATTGGAGGTCATCTCTTGTCCTCCTCTTGTTCAGATACCGTTGGAGAGGTTGTTATACACGGTTGAAGCTCCATCTTCATCCACTGGTTGGAGATTTTCATCCTTAGAGCTTGCTAAAGCTTAATTCTTGTGATTTTATCATCAAAGAGGTAAGATCTAAGACTAATCTTGAACATTTGATATATATGGACTGTATATTTTGTGTATCTACATAAAAGAAAGAAAATTTATATTTTTGGAACCCTAGGTTAGGGTTTGATGTTAAAGCATGTTGAACCTTGAGTTATGGATAATTTGTATTGAATATATCATGTTATTGTTGTTGGAGATCCTTTGATTTATGAATTAGAAATTTAGGGTTTGGATTGGTCAAACCTTGAATAAATTAGGGCTTTTGGGGTTAGAGAGTTCAGTGATAAAATTGACTTAAATTTTGGTAAATTGGAGGTTGTATTAACCTACTCGTGTATAGATTTTATTAATTTTTATGAAATGTAAGAACCATGAGTTGATGAGTTGGGTATTTTAAATAAATCATATGAATTTTGATGAACTAAAACTATGTTCAAAGTATGTAACGTTTAAGTATTTTTCTGACACTTAGAAAACTTTTTATGTTTTTGGGTTGTTTGTTCTCGGGTAGTCCACCGCTCGAGTGGTGTTGGGTCCGCTCGAGCGGTCTTCATTGGGTGAAATTCTTAGGAACTTTGGTTTAAAAAGGAATTTTGTTTAGTATCTATTGGGCACCCTTTGTGGCATAAATTGACATATTTGAAGAATTGTTTTATAAGTAAAATATTTATTTTTACACTCATCTTTTGCAAGGAAGTTGAAGGTTTTGATTTGCTTTTAAATAAAGAATTATTTTCTACAATTTCTTTAGTTTAGATTCATTAATTTGGGCTTCCTTCATATCTACTTTGTTGAGCTTGGTTATTATATTTTCTGGGTGTGACAGATTGGTATCAGAGTTCTAGGTTCAAATACCTAGAAGCCGTGGGAATAGTTGATTCATTTGCGTGAGAGCTTACATTAATGTTTGAAATTCATGTATTGGTGTGCTTGCATGATATATTTGTGAAGTGACTTGATGTTTGCATTCTATGTGATATTTAGGTGTGGAGGTTGGATTTTTAGGCTGACGTATCTTACCTTTGGGTGTCCGGTCAACTAGTCTGGGGTTCAAGTTAGAAAGACGTTTGGTCGACGTCCATTCTAACAAGAGATCCAAACGAGTTATCCAGATTGGTATGTCATTCCAATTGATCCTCTTCGTTATGTGAGATGTGTTGACATGGTTGTATTTGTTAAGTGACAACTTGATTAAAGATGATGTTGTTTATGGAAGATAAGTTTGTTTAAACCTTTGTATTGATATCTCCCCATATTTCTTCTTATATAGAGCGATGTTACCGAGAAGATGTACAGGTTGAGGTCGCGGCCAATGCTGTGCTTTTGCCCAAGTTCCTGAATAGGGGAATGTGCATGCCCCGCAGAAGCAAGTGAGCAGTATTGATGTAGTACAAGATATGCTCACGACGATGCGAGTTTTAGCAGACGTAGCTAGGGGAGGAGCAAGAGCTCTTGAGCCGAGGGCTACGGTGACAATGAAAGAGTTTCGACGGTTGGATCCTCCAACCTTTTCCAGGGAGCCTAACCCCAAGACTGCTACTGAGTGGTTAGAGGTGACCACCACGATCTTTGATGCGCTTGAGATCATAGAGGATGAGTTGAGGGTAAGGTTGGCGGCATTTTAACTCCAAAAAGATGCACGAAAGTGGTGGAAATTTGCCAAGACGACAGTGGATGGCACGTGGGCTGCTTTCACTAGGATCTTTTTGAAAAAGTATTTTTCAGAATGTTCGAGGGATACCTACCGGAAGGAGTTTCTCTCCCTCATCTAGGGGAACATGACAGTAGTCCAATATGAGGCCAAGTTTGCAAATTTGTCACGGTTTGCACTGGAGATGGTGGCAACAGAAAAGTTGCGCACCAAGCAGCTTAAGCGGGATCTTCGACCCTCCATCAAAGATAGGGTTGCGGCACTGGGATTTTGGGTCTACACAGAGCTAGTGGAAGCCATTATTAGAGTTGAGAATGCAATGGCTGAGAGCCGTAAGATCAGGGAAAGCAAGTCACAGTATGAGGGTACAGGTGCGTAGTCAGATAGGTGCCAGTTTAAGAAGCAAAAGTTAGGGGGTCCTAGTTCATTTTCTTCGAGGTCCCATTAGCAGCCACGTTCGACACCCACACCATCTATTTCTTCTTCAGGATGTTCTAAGGGTCGGGAGATAGTTTGCTTCTTTTGCAAACAGTTGGGACACCCGACCAACGAATGCCCATAGAAAGGGCAGCTATAGGATCAGACTCAGGGGAGAGCCCCATTTTCTTACTATCAGTGTAGTAAGTAGGTCATATACGCTGGGATTGCCCTCAAGGAGGGAATAATCAGAGTGCTTTATATGTACATCTAGTTCAGACTTTTTATGGATGACAGGGCTATAGCCAGTCGCAGCAGCCATCGGGAATGCAGTCGATGATGACCGCAAGAGGGGCTACTTCAACCCAGTCGATGAGACAACCAGAGGCAAGGGGGAACAACAGACTGAATCAGGGGAATCAGGGATGAATGTATGCCCTCGGAAAGCCCAGTACTTTTGTGGCACCTGCCGTGCCGGATACCACAACTAGCCCGCCGATCGTCCGAGGTACCTTTCTAGTGTACCGTTATTGGGCCAGTATTCTTGTTGACACCAGAGCATCGCATTCATTCATCTCATCCGCATTTGCATCTGCATTGGGGCTAGAGGTAGACGTCTTGGGTAGTACTTTATGTGTGGAGACACCAATTGGTGGGACTATAGTGTTAAGGCATGTTTGTAGAGTCTGTAAGATGGAGATAGCCGACCGCAGTCTAGTGTTTGATTTTATTGTGCTCGATATAACTTCCTGCAATAGCATCTTAGTGATAGATTGGCTGGTTACCTTTCGCGCATTTATCGATTGTGATAGGTGATGAGTGTTTGTTTGCACATCGGAGGGAGACTCCTTTTATTTTGTGGGTGATTGGGATGACGGCTTTGTGCTTAGACCTCATAGTTCGTCGAGTTGTAAAAGCCTTAGCCTCATTTTCTCTGCCTTGTCTACAGGTTAAACTGTCCTCATTCGTGGGGAGCTTTCTTTCGTTGTTTGTGAGTTTCTGGATGTCTTTCCAGATGATTTGTCTAAGCTTTCGCCACGGCAGGAAGTTGAGTTTTCTATCAATCTCATTCCGAGGACTGCCCCAATTTTTATGCCATCATAACGTTTTGTCCCAACTGAGTTGCTAGAGTTGAAGGTGCAATTTCAAGAGTTATTGGATAAATGTTTTATCTGTCCTAGTGTGTCGCCTTGGGGAGCATTGACATTATTTACGAAGAAGAAGGATGGATTCTTGTGCCTATGTGCGAGCATTCTATTGTGATTTGGTTTGAAAAATGATATATCGGATATCCATTATTTTTAGAAAAGAAAATGTTTCTTTTTAAACGAAAATCCAAGATACCTAAACACATGTAGAAAAATAGAGTTGCCATTTAATTTTTGAAAAAAAATAAGAAAAACAAAAAGCAGGCCACAGGTCACTTAAACGTATTCAAAGAAAAAGAAAGCTCGGGAGCTAAGGTATGAAAAGAAAAGGTGTTAGGCACTTTTTTCACCCAACTGCAAGGTTGGCCTCTACTTTGTCAATATTGGTTCTTATTTTAAAATTTTCAAATGTAACACA
>JAULJZ010149722.1:0-10253 GCA_032270985.1 Heliamphora pulchella | reverse complement strand
AGCAGAATGGTGTAGCAGAAAGAAGGAATAGGACTCTTATAGAAATGGTAAGGTCCATGATGAGTTATTTAGGTTTATCAAATTCATTTTAGGGACTCTCTTTAGAGACATCGGCATACATTCTAAACTTGGTACCTTCTAAGTTAGTACCTTTTACTCCCACAGAATTGTGGACCGAGCGTAAGCCTAGTTTGAAACGCATTCTGATTTGGGGGTGTCCAACACATGTGCTAAAACAGAACGCAGGTAAGTTGAAACCGATGACAAAAGTCTGTTTCTTTGTAGGGTATCCAAAGGGAACGAAGGGTGGTCTATTTTTTAATCCTAAGGATCAGAAGGTCATTGTTAGCACCAATGCCTGATTCTTGGAAGAGAATTATACTATGGACGACAGGCTCAAAAGCACTATTATTCTAGAAGAACTTATAGGAAATACTAGTAGAATGGAAGAACAAATTACTGATATCCCATTGCCTCGTCATAGTGGGAGGAATATCGGGACAGGTGCAAATCAAGAACAAGGTGCGGATGCATACGGCTCTGATTTTACACAGCGTGTTACTACTAGTACATACATAGGTAGTGCCTCGTCATAGTGTGAGGTTGTTAATCAACCTGACCGGTATATGTTATTGAGAGAGTTTTTTAATAGGATCCCGATAGAATTAGAGATCGAGCCCTGTAACTACAATGAAGCACTTCAAAATAGAGATGCAGATCTTTAGCAAAGGGCTATGAATTCAGAGATGGAATCAATGTATTCCAATCAGGTCTGGAAACTTATAGAACCATCCGAAGGAATAAAATTCATTCGATGCAAGTGGATCTATAAGAGGAAGAGAGGAGTAGACAAAAAGATTGAAACCTTCAAAGTTAAGCTTGTTGCTAAAGGGTTCACTTAGAAAGAAGGGATCGATTATGAAGAAACCTTTTCGCCGGTAGTCTTGCTTAAGTTTATTTGGATTCTCTTATCCATTGCCACTCATTTCAATTACGAAATCTGGAAAATGGACGTCAAGACAGCTTTCCTTAACGGAAGTCTTGACGAGTGTATCTATATGATACAACCAGATGGATTAATATTAAAGGGCCAAGAACACATGTTGCGTAAGCTTAAGAGATCTATTTATGGACTTAAGATGGCATCGAGGTCTTAGAACACTCAGTTTGATCAAGCCATTAAGTCTTATAGTTTTGATCAAAGTCCAGATAAGTCCTGTGTGTACAAGAAGCATGACAGAAGCATAGTGATCTTCCTAGTACTTTATGTAGACGATATCTTACCCATCAAAAACGATGTGGGGGCATTATCTAAGTTAAAGTATAGTTATTTTGGTAGTTCGATATGAAGGACTTAGGAGAAGTTAATCACATCCTTGGGATCAAGCTCGTGCGAGATCGAAAATAAAGGATGTTGAGCTTATCACAAGCAAAGTATATCGATGATATCCTTGCTCATTTTAGCATGCAGGATTCCAAGAAATGATTTCTCCCTTTCAGGCATAGAATCACTTTATTCAAGGATCAGTGTCCTAAGACACCTGATGAGATAGAGAAGATGAAGGCAGTTCCTTATGCTTCAGTAGTAGGGAGCCTTATGTATGCTATGCTTTGTACTAGACACGACATCTACTTTGCTGTTGGCATGGTTAGAAAATAGCAGTCTAACCTAGGGCATGAGCATTAGACTGCGGTAAAGAATATAATCAAGTATCTGAAAAGGACTAAGGATTATATATTGATTTACTAGACAGACAGTCTAGTACCTTTGGGGTACACAAACTCATATTTCAGTCAGACATAGAGATTACATTAGGAGACAACCTTGCAGATCATTTACAAAGAACTTACCGGCTAAGACTTTTGATAGTCATGTAGAGGGCATGGAAATTAGATGGACGGCAGCATGATTTTGAGTATAAGTCGGAGATTGTTAGGGTTGGTATATTTAGTATTTAATTTTATTTTAATAAAATTAATTTTTTATTTTATGATAATCATTATGAGTAACGCATGTGTATCATTTCTTTAATGTTATGCATAGATATCCGATACTCTGTATAGTATTTAATCAGGTGTGTAGAGTACGGCTTGCACACATAAGATCAAATTTTAGGTTCTTGTGGAATATAAGTTTTATGTTCACAGTTTAGATAAAAATTGACATACCATCAGTACGACTGTAACTCAGAATTTTAGTAGGCTTATCTTGGTTACAGGGAACAGATAATAGCGTCGTCTATTGTTCCGACTCTCTGTACTAATACACTTTGTGTGTATTGAATGGAACATTTGGGATAATTAATTTTATACTGACTATATAAATTAATTCACACCCCAAGGTTATTATGAATAATGCTTATCCTCTTAATCTTGAAATAATTATTGATTTGCGTATATTTAATATTCGCCGTTTTAATTCACTAGAGTGTGCGATCTTATATGGGTTTATATTTTCAATAAGTTGGATAGTAGTATTATTTTTATAGTGAATATTAACTATTGACGAAATTCACATCCCAAAGTATCGAGATTGGCGATACTCCCTTAAGGAAGCTTATAATTTTTTACCGAGCCAAACCTTGCAGGTGGATTTGATTATTCGACAGTCAAATAAGTTAAGAGGAAGGGGTTAAGAAATATCAAGATGCTGATTAAATTAAATTATCAGTAATTAAATTTAGTTGACGAGTATCGAAAATCTTAACGTGGGGAGAAATGGTAAGTATTTAATAATAAGAGCTCAATGTTATTTGGTCTTGAGATTATGAGTCAGAGTGCAATTATAGTTCTTTAGTAGTGTGAATTGTAATTTAGTGTTCTATAAAAATTACAAAAATCACTGCTAGTTTTCCATAATTGTAGATACCGCTACGAGGTTTGCTTAATTGCTGAAACTGCTGATATGTTTTGTGTTCCACTAGAAGTCTTACTCATAATTACTCCCCAGGTCCCCGCTGTAGCACTATAAATATGCGGGTAGGCTGAACCAGTTTCATAACTTGTCTTCTAAGACTAAAGCTATCCTAGTTCTACCGGTACGAGTTCTCGGAGGATTATAGCCCACACTATATTCGGGAATCACATAACAAAATACAGTAGAAGATCTTACAGGAGTTTCAACTCGAATTCAAATTGAAATTGAAGATTCGACTGGTAAAATGGTATTCTTCTAAACTAACTTCGGATGCACGGGTTTTATTTTGATCGGTCGTCATCAAATGTTTTTATCTGGAGCCCGTTTTGGCGTTCACTCGTCCTATTAATTTTTTTAATTAATCGTTTACAAAAATAAAGATCTTAACAATCTTGCCTCCAACAATTTTGACTGACAAAGACAGTGGCAATGTCCTCCCACGTTCTAGTCTTAGCAACATCGAGAGAAAGGAACCACTTTTGGGCTGCCCTTGACAAAGATCAGTGGAATAGTGAGCCTTCAACTGGTCATCGATCCCCATGGGAAAGTGGGTACCGATATTCATTCTCAAATGAATTTGAGGATCACCGGTTCCATCGAACTTCTCTATTTCTGAATTTTAAACTTGTTCGGCAGCTTAGAATCTGGGAACAAACATAGGCCCCCCACGTTTAGCATGTATTCTTCAACCCCTTTTGCCTTCTTAAGGACGTTTTCCATGCGGTCAATCTTCACTTCTAGCGCGGACTCCCTAAACTAAGCGGTATTTTCTTCTTCCACCGGGACCTGTCGAGGGACCCGAGGTGGGGGAACAATTTGTGGCCCATCATTACCATGGTTGTCATCTCAGAAATCTTCTTCATTGCCATTTGTATCGTCTTGTGGCTCATTTACCCCTGGTAAACGGGCATGAATTGCCCAAATCTGTGCTTGGCATTGCACCTGAGCTTAAGTCTGCTTCTTAACGGCCCTTTGTATGTTAGTAATCGCCCTTATCAAGGCTATCAAATTCACCTTATTCTTGGCCATCTATGACTGTTCTTTTATCTGTTTTGGAATTCTATAAAGTCTCTCGATTGCTGATCTAGCCCAAACACGTGCTGATCGTGACCTTTCTGACTTAATGGTCTAAACCCGAAGCAAAACTTGGATCCCAAAAGCATAATCACCATTACCAGACATGTCTCGAAAAAGATCTCGATAACAAGTAGCTGACACTCCAAATGCTAAAGACAGCAGATATGAACACTGAAACAGAAGCAAGCCCCTGCTGGGCCCATACTGGCAACATAACAACTGAGATCCTCAGAACCAGGATGAAGGGGACCAACAAAACTCTGAAGGAAAGGTCTATCTGAAGAATTTAAAGAATAAAACGGACAGCACTCCAACAAGAAAAATAGCTCTAAGCCAAAGAGACTGGTTTAACCTAAGATACTAAGGAAAAATGGGCAGCACTCTGATAGACAAAACAGATCAAGCTCAAATAGGTTTATAAGATAAGATCTTGGATAGGGGTTCAAAGAAAGCAAGCCTAAACAAAACTAGGTGTATAGAACAGACATCTGAGAACAACCCGAAAGCGAGAGAAAAGCTATCCTAAAGGCTTTGAACCAAAACACAGGCACAACCCCGAGAAGAAAACCAATGGCATAAAAGCCAAACAAGGCGAACATCAAAATCCAGGTAAGAATCCAAAGGAAAAACTAACCAAATCAACAAAGGATAACCAAAAATTCGGGCCAAACCTGGAAAAAGGGAACTAGCCTAATCAGAACAAACACACAAAAATAAACAATCCTAACAAAAGCAAACAAAACATACAATTAACAAAACAAAGAAAAATCTTATTAGGTTAGCAGCACCTAATGGAGGGTTCTAAGCTACTATATGCAGAAATGGCAAGTTTTGGTCAATAATCTGAGTACCTTCTAAATAGAGCCAAGTATATACCTCCTATGCCTGGTGTGGTGCAGGACCTGGTCAAACTGTACACACGAACACTTTTACTGCACCTATGAAATCGTGCAGCCAATAAGGCTTGCCCATCTTCCCAACATAGCCCCGAGACAGTAAACTAACCAGAGTATCGGGTTGACCAAGAAAAGGGTTGAGAACAATGCAAATGCGTTCGAGAATACAAATGAGAAATTCTTATTAAGAACCAATGATTTTTCAAGTCTAGCCTTCTTATTTGATTTTATAAACCAGTCCCTAGCGAAGTCGCCAGAAAATATTGTGGCGCCGAGATTTAGGGGTTTTTGGAGTTCAAAAATAAGGAATTTCAAGAAATATTTAGAAAATATTTAACACTTTGAAAACTAAATTTTGAAAACTCCTTTTTTATTGAAAATGGAGTCGCCACTTAGTTTTTAAGAAAAATTAAGAAAAACAAAATTAGGCTACTGATATTTAAAACGTTCACCAGAGAAAATGGGTCCGAGGGTTAAGATACGAATCAAGAAAGATGTTAGACATCCCGTTCGCCCAACTATGAGGTTGACCTCTACTAATCATCATTAGTTTTTAATTAGATTTCTCAAATGCATGCAAATATAGAAAATGAAGGCAAAAAGAAAACATCCAAAATCAAATAAGAAAAATACATAGCATATGTATATAGAATGTCAAATCAAAACAAATAAGAAAAAAAAATTCTAAGTCCTACAACATACAATTTCTAACTAAAGGATATATGGAGCAAACACACATACAATGTTATCAAAATAATCTAAATTAGTATGATTCAAATAAAAAGAACAAATATATGCTAAAAAGTCACTAAATCCAAATCATATTTAAAATAAACATGAATCTATCAATAATATCATCAAATGAATAAAAATAACCTAAGTTAATTTAAACATGCTTTCAAATGAAATAAACAAAACTTCCTCTAAAATTATCATACTAAATATGTATATTATCAAATAATCTAAACTAACATTATCAACTTCTACTAAAAGGAATGCTAAGCTAAAAATAAAAAATTTATAAAAATCATATATTAAAAGCTTAATAATAAAGAAAACAATTAAACTAATTAACAGGAATTTTATGTTTTTTTGTTCTTTTATTCATACCAAAGAAGGATGTTCAAAAATTAATAAAAAAAGAAAACAAAACAAAAGCAAATTTTCAAACGGGAATTAAACAAAAATTAAAGGATTTTAAAAGAAAATGCTATTAAACTAATTAGAATTACGACTTAAAGAAAAAAAAAAGAAAAAAGAATCTAAATATTTATCATGGATTTTATATGTTTTATATTTAAGCAAAATAACAGAGAAGAAAAAAATAAAAGAAATACTACGAAAGGAAAATTAAACTAACATTAAAAGATTTTGTGAATTTTGATATTTAAACAAAACAAAAGAAAAACAATAAAGGAAATACAATTAGAAAGGATTTAAACTAAAAATAATGTATTAAAATAACAACTAAGCAACTATTTGATTAAAAAATATTGACGTAATATTAACCATTATAACCATATAAATGTAAGAACGTTAGTTATAACAACTACAACATCGTAAATTGTAATTTCCAAATATGTTAATACTACTTTATTGAATTAATAAATTAGGTGTAAGTGTGCAATGTGAATGAAATAATAATTAAGAAATCAATTAAAAAAGTAACCAAACTACATTATACAAACCATGCACATTAAATAGCAGACTAATTAATCTCATGCTTGCAATTCCACAAATGAAATAGCAAACTCAATCAATTATACATATGAATGAAACATGAGAATTGAAATTGAAAATTTACCCGACCACTTCAAATGATAGAGAGTGTAGAGAGAAAGGTCAGGGATCTACACAGAATACCTGGATCGCAAGTGAATCCTCGAGTCGGGAAATGATGATCAACAATCCAATTCCTTGAGCAGTGATCCAATCCAAGTATAAGTGAGTCAGGGTTTCAGTATCAGTAGTCAATTTCTCGATGCTTTGGCAGGATATCAGCGTCGAGGCTCATACTCTCCCTGTACTTCGATAGGATATCTTTCACTCTAAATTCTCTCTTGAAAAATGGACTAGGAATACGGTATTTATAAATTTCTTCAACCAATGAAATGTTAACACATTTTGGGACACGTCAGCCCATTTAGAGTTGGCGGTCGCCGAGTTTGGAGTTGGCGGTCGCCGAGTTTGGAGTGGGCGATCGCCACAAAAAATCAAGTTTCTAAGGATTTTTTATGGCGGTCGCGACAATGAAGTTGGCGACCCCATGGTTCAATTGTGTCAAGCACCACTTTGACTAGGGTTTCCAAGAGGTTCTTGTGGAGATCGCTAGAATGGAGTTGACAGTTCTATGGTTCAAAAGTTGGCGGTTCAAGATGATTCCATTGGATTAAAGGTTTTAATCATTTGGTTCAAATACCGAGTTTGGATCACTTCCCAAGGATAGCTCAGAAGCACCGTTCCACTTGTTTTCATCATCAGATTCACCTAGATCAACCTAAGATTGGCGAGGTCAAATTGGGGTGTCTACAGTTTCCCCTCTTTGATATAGCTTGCTTAGCAACGTGTGATGCAAGTTATACCAAAGATCCAGAGACAATATCTATTTGATCGAGCTGTCAATCTTAGGCCACAAACACATAAAGATACATATGATGTTGGTCATACTCGAATTTCTATCGAGCTATTTACGTATCCCTTTGCTTGGGATCTAACCAAAATGTAGTTCCTGGACAAATGCAAGGATGAAAAACATGATGCAGATACTAATATGATACAAACTCTGGTATGATCAAACAATTCTTAAAGATCAGGTCAAGATCTAAAGGAAACACAAACAATCAAACAAGTCAAAGATCAAGTCAAGATCTAAGAACTCGACTGAGAATAAAATAATTTAAAATATCGAGACAAGATCCTAAAAATTATCTTAACCGGGAAAGAACCAACAAAATAATAGATCGAGTCAAGACCTAAAAATTTAGAACGATAACATGATAAGTGTTAAGGTTGGTTTACTGAAAATTATATTTTTAGTAAATAAAATTAATTTTTCATTTTATGAGAATCATTATGAGCAATGTATGTGTGTCATTTGTTCAATGTTATGCATGGATGCCCGATATTCTGTATAGTATTTAATATGGTGTGTAGAGTACAGTTTACACACAGAAGATCAGATTTTAGGTTCTTGCAGAATATAAGTTTTATGTTCACAGTTTATATCGAAATAGACATACCATCGGTACGATTATAACACAGAGTTTTAGTAGGCCTGTCTTGGTTACGGGTAACAGATAATAGCATCGTCTATTATTCCGACTCTCTATACTAGTACACTTTGTGTGTATTGAACAGGACATTTGCGGTAATTAATTTTATACTGACTATATAAATTAATTCACACCCAATGGTTATTATTGATAGTGCTTATCCTCTTAATCTTGAAATAATTATTGATTTACATATATTTAATATTCGTTGTTTTGATTTATTAGAGAATGTAATTTTATATGGGTCTATATTACCGGGGAGTTGGATAGCGGTATGATTTATATGGTAAATATTAATTATTAATGGAATCCACATCCCGAAAGATCGGGATTGACGATATTCTCTTAAGAAAGTTTATAAGTTTTGACCGAACCAAACCCTGTAGGTAGATTTGATTATCCGGCGGTCAAATAAGTTAAGCAGAAAAGATTAAGGAATATCAATATGCTGATAAATTTAAATTTTTAATAATTAAATTTAATTGGCGGGTATCGAAAATCTTAACGTGGGGAGAAAAAAAAAAGAAAAGCATTTAATAACAGGAGCTGAATGCTATATGGTCTTAAGATTATAGGTCAGAGTGCAATTATAGTTCTTTAGTGGTGTGAACTATAACTCAGTGTTTTAAGAAAATTGTTGAAATTGCTATTAGTTTTCCATAATTGCAGATACCGCTATGAGGTTTACTTAATTGCGAAAACCTCTTATACGTGTCTGTGTTCTACTAGAAGTCTTACTCATAATTACTCTCTAAGTCCCTACTGTAGCTCTATAAATATACGAGTAGGTTGAACCAGTTTTATAACTTGTCTTCTAAGACTAAAGCTGTCCTGATTCTGTCGATATTAGTTCTCGGAGGATTATAACCCACACTACATCTGGAAATCGCATAAGGGAATACAGTAGAAGATCTGACAGAAACTTCAACTCGGATTCAAATCGTAGTTGAAAATTTGATCGGTAAAAATGTATTATTCTAAATTAACTTTGGATGCACGGGTTTTATTTTGATTGTTCGTCATCAAAAGTTTTATTTGGAGTCCGTTTTGACGATTGCCTGTACAGTTAATTTTTTCTGTTAATCATTTACAAAAACAAAGATCTTGGTAGTATTGCCTCCAATAATTGGTATCAAAGTCTTTTTATTTTTTATTTTTTATTATCGGGGTCAGATAGTTTTAGAACTATTGCTAACTCTGTTTTGCAGGCATTCTAATCCCAGTTTTATGATCATCATTTATTTTTCATATTTGATTGAATGGTGTAAATGATGATTATTTTTTTAATCATGAGAGTTGATCGTGATAGATCGAATGTGAGCTTTCAGGACATAGGGTCGATGTAATAGTTAGTTTTATTTTTAAAATATCTGTTTAGATTATTTAAGAAAGGTTGAATATATTCAAGAACGAAGGTGGCCCTGGCAGTGGTTTGGGTTTTTACGGGCCACGGATCACAGTAAGTTTTTAATGGTTTTAAACGATTTTTTCTAGTGAATTTTTCTGCAGTATTTATAAATAAAAAATAACATAAAAATAAGTCTAAAATGATAAGAAAAAATCACCAAAATAGCCCGATTCCGGCAGCTTTTCCGGTAGCAGTTCAGTGGCGGTTTTTATGATTTTTTGGGTCGTTTTTGTGACGACCCAAAAATTTTGAATTCATGTAGAGCGATAAATAAAATACTAGGCTACAAAAATGGCAAAATCTTATTCTAATATCTCTCAAAAAAACAATTTTAAACTAAAAATTTTATTACATCATTATTCTTGCAGCGAAAAAAAAATAACTGAAAACAAAAAAAAAAAAAAAGAAAACCTGATAATAAAGATTCTGGTGGCTAGGTTCACATGAATCAGGGCTCTATCTGTTCTTCTATGTTCTCCTCTACGACGTCATCTTGCACTTCATAACCTGGTGTTTGAATCACCAGGACAACATAAAATGAAACCATGAGTTCAAAGAACTCAGTAAGCTCATCACATGTAAAGTATGCATCGATAACTAATCATATCAATAGGTAGCAACAAATAAACAATAGATATATCAAAATGTATCGTGATTTAATTAATTACTAATAACTCCAACTA
>JAULJZ010149721.1:0-10254 GCA_032270985.1 Heliamphora pulchella | reverse complement strand
AAATACTAAAAACATGATTTTCAGTATACCAACCCTAACAATCTCCCACTTATACTCAAAATCATGCTGCCATACATTTGACTCCCATGCCCTCCACATGACTATCAAAAGTCTTAGCCGATAAGCTCTTTGTAAAGGATCTGCAAGGTTGTCTCCTAATACAAGCACTATGTCTGATTAGAAATCTGAGTCTGTATACCCCAAAGGTACTAGACTGTCTGCCTGGTAAACTAACATATAATCTTTAGTCCTTTTCAGGTACTTGATTATATATTTTTTACCGCAGTCCAATGCTCCTACCCTGGGTTAGACTGATATCTGCTAACCATGCCAACGGCAAAGAAGATGTCGGGTCTACTACAAAGCATAGCATACATGAGGCTTCCTACTGTCGAAGTATAAGGAACCTCCTTAATCTTCTCTATCTCATCAGGTGTCTTAGGACACTGATCCTTGAATAGAGTGATTCCATACCTGAAAGGAAGAATCCCTTTCCTGGAATCTTGCATGCTAAAATGAGCAAGGATATTATCGATATACTTTGCTTGTGATAAGCCAACATCCTTTGTTTTTGATCTCACATAAGCTTGATCCCAAGGATGTGACTGCCTTCTCCCAAGTCCTTCATATCGAACTGTCCAGATAACCATACTTTAACCGTAGTAATGCCTTCACATCGTTTTCGATGAGTAAGATATCATCTACATAAAGTACTAGGAAGATCATCACGCTTTCGTTACGCTTCTTATACACACAAGACTCATCCAAACTTTGATGAAAATCATAAGACATTATAGCTTGATCAAACCGAGTGTTCCAAGACCTCGATGCCTGTTTAAGTCCATAAATGGATCTCTTAAGCTTGCACAACATGTGCTCCTTGCCCTTTGCAATGAATCCATCTGGTTGTGTCATATAGATACACTCGTTAAGACTTCTGTTAAGAAAAGATGTCTTGATGTCCATTTGCCAGATTTCATAATCAAAATGTGTGGCAATCGATAAGAGAATCTGGATGGACTTAAGCATGGCTACCGGCGAAAAAGGTTTCCTTATACCCGAACCCTTCTTTTTGAGTGAACTCTTTAGCAACAAGCCTAACTTTGAAGGTTTAAATCTTCCTGTTTACTCCTCTCTTCTTCTTGTAAATCCACTTGCATCCAATGGATTTTATCCCTTCGGGTGGCTCTACAAGTTCCCAGACATGATTGGAATACATAGATTTCATTTCTGAATTCATAGCCCTTTGCCAAAGATCTGCATCTTTGTCTTATAGTTCTTCATTGTAGTTATTGGGCTCGGTATCCAATTCTGTCGGGATCCTGTCCAAAGACTCTCTCAAGAACATATACCGGTCAGGTTGATGAACAACCCTCCCACTACGACGAGGCACTACCTGTGTCTATGTACTAACAGTAACAGACTATGCATAATCAAAACCCTGTGCATTAGTACCCTGTTCTTGATTTGCACCTGTCCCGATAATCCTTCCACTACGACGAGGTAATGGAATATTAGTGACTTGTGGTTCCTCTTCGGTTCTACTGGCATTTCCTCTCAGTTCTTTTAGAATAATTTTTTTATTGGGCCTATAATCAATAATATAATCCTCTTTCAAGAATCAGGCATTGGTGTTAACAATGACCTTCTGATCCTTAGGATTATAAAATAGATCATCCTTCGTTCCCTTGGAATACCCCACAAAGAAACAGATTTCTGTCCTCGGTTTCAACTTACCCCCGGTCCACAATTCTATGGGAGTAGAAGGTACTGACTTAAAAGGTACCAAGTTCAGAATGTAAGCCGTTGTCTCTAAAGCGAGTCCCCAAAACGAATGTGGTAAACCTGAATAACTCATCATTGACCTTACCATTTCCATAAGAGTCCTAATCCTTCTTTCTGCTACACCATTTTGCTGAGGAGTGCCAGGTGCAGTCAATTGGGATGTAATCCCCTATGATGATAAGTAGTTCTTAAACTCTCCAAAGAGGTATTCTCCTCCACGGTCGGATCGTAGTGATTTGATACTTTTACGTAGACACTTTTTCGCCTCCGCCTTGAATTCTTTGAACTTCTCAAAGTATTCAGACTTACGGTGCATCAGGTAAATATATCCATACTTTGAGTAGTCATCAATGAAAATGACAAAGTACTCAAATTCGCCTCTATCCTAGAATATCATAGGACCACACACATCAAAATGAACCAACTCTAACGGTTCTTTAGCTCTATAGCCTTTGGTCGAAAAGGGTCTCTTAGTCATCTTACCCTCTAAGCAAGATTCACAGACTGAAAGTGCATCCACATCTAATGAACTCAAAAGTCCATATGCTACCAGTCTGTTTATCCTTTTTAGATTAATATAACTCAAGCGTAAGTGCCAAAGAAACGTTTGGTTCATTAAAGAAGGAAACTTTCTCTTATATGGTAAATTAGAGGTGTTATTCATTTCAGTTAGTTGCAGTGTATGAGATATTGGAGTAATAATATAAAGATTCTGCACCAATGTACCAGAATAGATAACCCGTTTATTATCCTTAATAACCACAAAGTTATTAAAATAAATAAAATATCTGTCTTTAGCCAATCTAGAACTGGAAAATAAGTTCTTTCTAATGGCAAGTACATAAAGATAATCTCTCAATATTAAAACCCGATCTCTACCAAAACTGTGAGTGACATCTCCTACTGCAACTACTGTTACCTTTGTATTATTGTCCATATGCAGGTAAATCTCCCCATCACTAAGTTGTCAGGTTTCCTAGAACCCCTGCAATGAATTGTAAACATGATTAGTGGCTCCTGTATCTACACACCAGGTACCGGTAGATAACACCGCTAACAGTGGTTCAGTGAAAACATCTGCCTTTCGGTTTAGTTACAGTGCCGGGTCTAGTTATATCACCGCTAACAGTGATATAACTTTTTTCAGTGCCGGGTCTAGTTACAGTGAAAACATCTGCCTTTCGATTTTTTCATACCAATCCATGACCCACTAACTACCCTGAAAAATGTGTCTCCCTATTTCTGAACCTTTTTCTTCTTTATGCCTTTCGGCCCCAAGGAAGAACCTTTTTTTCAAACAGACACATTTTCTAGTAGTGAACGAATACCATTTGCAGTTAAAGTTATAGCCAAGTTACATTTCTAGTCAACAAAATTTGGTCCCGTAAGTTTATTTTCTTTGAGTATTGAAGCGAGTGGGTTGAAATCCATTTTAATCCTGAGAATCACATAATTAAAAAAACCGTTAATTATGATGAGCAAAATTTTAAATTTATTTTAATTTGGTTCCCTCTACTATTTTAAAATTAATTTGCCAGCAGTCTGGTAACGCGATAATAGAATACCACAATCGGTGGACGTCTACTATCTTTCATAACAGTAGATAGGTCAATTCCTTTTAATTTTACTATCTAGGCAACTGACCATACAAAGTAAAATTAAATAGCTGACATAGTTTCGGTCCAGCATATAATAGCAGTGACTTAGATAGAGAGGATACTCTTATATACAGCTAAGTATTAGCCATCATCTAATTCCAAATTAATCGTTTCGCAATGAACACTTCAAATGAAGAAATGATTCATACTAACAATTATCCAAAACTATTCCTAAAGAGAGTTTGTACTAGCGATACCGCAATTAAACTGTCCGATGGGGAGGAAGGTCTTACTGCCAACATGTAGGGTGTAATTGCATCGCCTACAAACTGGTGATGGAGACCGCGGAATTTATCTGTGAATAAATTCCATCTCCCATTTAGATTTTTTAAAACATTTTTTAGGGTTATAAAAATCCGTTTAATTAAAATAAATTTATTAATTTCGAAAGCTACATGATCTTAAAGAATCAAACATCTTTTCGCGTACACGATTCTAAAGATTCTGCTTTATCAAACCATCTTTCGAAAGTTACATGATCTGAAAGAATCAAACAATTTTCCGTGTATACGATTTCAAAGATTCTGATTTATCAAATCATCTTTTTGTGTTTAAATGCGTAACAAATAAAATTTAATAAACGCACAATTTTTCCTCCAATTTTTCAGTTAAGGTAGTGATTAAAGGTATTTATTTATTTTATTTTCTGTTCTACATTTTTCAAAAAATAATAATTTATTTCGATTAAACATTTTTTCATTTAATTAATTCAAGATTCGGAATTAATCCCCACGTTTTTCAAAGATATCTGATTTTATAAAAAAATATCTTAAACGTGATATTTTGAAAAAAAATAAAATATCTAAAGTTTTTTCATTTAATTAAAATTAATTAATTAAAAAAAATTTAATTTTATTTTCCATTACAAAATATTTTAATTAAAACCGAATATTCAAATTAATTAAATTAACAGGATAAATAAAACTAATAAATATCATCCACGCAATTAAAATAAAAAATTAAATTAAATGCAAGATAAATATAAATTTCGATTTTATGATCCGATTGAAACTTTTAAAGAATTTCAGTCTCTTGTAGCTTTCTGTATCCTGTTTGAATCAACTTTTTTCTGTCCAAATTGTATCAGACTCTTGATAAATCTATATCAAAAAAATTAGGCTAACCGAGACACAAAACAGTCTCCTTGCAATCCCAACCACCTGGTGCCAGCGTTCGTGTTAATTAAAAACACTGTTTTATGGAAACTTGCGCCTAACAAGGAAACTGTTTCGAAAGAAATGCTTCAGCGATCCTGGAACTGCCTGATTTTTGAAGCCAAAACGCAGCTTTATTGCACTGAAACAGTGCCTTTTTCTATCAAAAAAAACCCGCCACCTGTTTGGTTAAAAAAAAACCACTGCCGCTTGGGATTCTTTGAAAAACCCAATGTTGCACCGAACAGCCTGGATTGCATGGAACCGGCGCCTATTGGCTGTGCGCCACTTGGATTGCACTACCGCCTGCTTAGTTGGAATACCCAAACAGGCTTTTTGCTTGGGAAAACACCTTGGAAGGCTCTGTTGGCGCCGGCGGCTTGGCTGCTGTAGCGCTGGACTATTTTGGAATTGCCATGCTGAGTTGGCCGGCTTGCTTTCTCTTGGGATCACACTGTTTGAAGACCCACTGTTTGCTATAATTCCCACGCCACCACTGTTCGGCGCCTACTTTTCTCTCTTTTCTCTTTTTCCAACCACTGAAACATGGAAACCACTGTTGCGCCACGTTTGGCGCGCTGCTTGGACTGTTGCGGTTTGACTTGGAAAGTTGGCTACCAGCGGCTGGTTTTTTCAAAAGAAAAATTCTGCTTGGATTTTCGAAACAGCTTTGTTCCTTACCGCCGTGTTCTTCATTTTTCTTTTTGTTTATATATATACATTTTTTTATTTAATCAGAAAAAAAATTGGAGAAAAAAAAAATATTGCAAAGCAATAAAAAAAAATTTTCGCGGCTAAAACTACCGGAACCACCGCCGGTTGTCGCCGCCAACCACCGCCGTTTGTTCCATACCTGTTCTTATTTTTTTTTTTTCTAATAAATTAGAAAAAAACTTTAAGAACATAAAAATTTTTACATCGAAACCTATGTCTCATAGGTTCACATTCGATCTAAAAAATTAATTAATCTAACACGGTCAACCCACGTGGTTAAAAAATTAATTAAATCATCATCCATTCAAACTATTCAATCAAATATGAAAAAAATAGATGATTATAAAACTGAGATTAGAACGCCTGCAAAACAAAATTAGTACAATTCTAAATCTACCCGACCCCGATAACCGAAAATAAAAAATAAAAAGACTCTGATACCAATTTGTTAGAAGCAAAACTGCCATGATCATTATTTTTTAAAGCGATTAACCGGTAAAAAATTAACTGGACGGGCAAACGCCGAAACGGGCTCCAGATAAAACTTTTGACATCGAACGATCAAAATAAATTCGTGCAACCAAAGTTAATTTAGAATAATACCTCTTGTAGATCTAATCTTCAACTACGAATTGATTTCGAGTTGAAACTCCTGTCAAATCTTCTACCGTATTCCCTTATACGATCCTCGAACGTAGTGTGGGTTACGATCCTCCGAGAACTTGTACCGGCAGAACTCTGATATATTTCTTTTAAATCTTGAAAGACAAAAATAATATATCAAGTATGATATGAAAATCAATCTAAACTGGTTCAGCCTACCCGCATATATATATGGCTACAACAAGGAACTAGAGAGTAATTATGAGTAAGATTTTCCAGTGGAACACAGATACCTACGGGAGGTTTTTGCAATTATGAAAAGTCGCAGCAGTTTTTGCAATTTTCATAAAATACTGAATTACAGTTCACACCACTAAAGAACTACAATAGCACTCTGACCCATAATCTCAAGACCTTCTTACATTGAGCTCCTGTTACTAAATGCTTACCATTTCTCCCCACGTTAAGAATCCCGATACCCGTCAATTAAATTTAATTACTGACAATTTAATTTAATCGGCATCTTCATATTCCTTATGCCTTTCCGCTTAACTTATTTGACCGCCGGATACTTAAATCCACCTGCAGGGTTTGGCTCGGTCAAAACTTATAAACATCCTTAAGGGGGTATCGTCAATCCCAATCTTTCGAAACGTGGATTCCGTCAATAATTAATATTTTTTGTATAAATAATACAGCTATCCAACTCACTGGGAATATAGACCCGTATAAGATCGCACCCTCCAATGAATCAAAACAACGAATATTAAATATTTACAAATCAATAATTGTTTCAGGATTAAGAGGATAAGCATTATTCATAATAACCTTGGGGTGTGAATTAATTTATATAGTCAATAGTCAGTACTAAATTAATTACCTCAAATGTCACGTTCAATACACACAAAGTGTACTTGCACAGAGAGTTGGAATAATAGACAACGCTATTATCTGTTCTCCGTAACTAAGACGGGTCTACTAAAACTCTGTGCCACAATCGTACCGATGGTATGTCCATTTTAATCTAAACTGTGAACATAAAACTTATATTCTGCAAGGACCTAAAATCTGGTCTTCTGTGTGTAAGTCGTACTCTACACACCAGATTAAATACTATACAGATTATCGAATATCCATGCATAACAAATAAATGATATACATACATTGCTCATAAAAATTCTCATAAAATGAAAAGCTAATTTTATTAAAAATAAAATTAAATACTAAAATATGATTTTCAGTATACCAACCCTAACAAGTTAGTGGGCGACAAACTGGTGTAAAAAGCCGAAAGGTAGATGTTTTCACTGCAACCAGACCCAGCACTTAAAAAAACTATGTCTAGTATTTCTGAGAGGGCAGAACAAACAAGGTCATTTCTGTTCACTAGTTGTGCAAACATATTTAGTGGTGTTATCTACCGGTACCTGGTGTTTAGATATGGGAGCCACTAATCATGTCTGCAATCCATTGTAGGAGTTCTAAGAAACTCGACAACTTAATGATGGAGAGATTTACATGCATATGGGCAATAATACAAAGGTAACAACGTTGCAGTAGGAGATGTCACTTTCAGTTTTGGTAGAGATTGAGTTTTAATATTGAGAGATTGTCTTTATGTACTAGCCATTAGAAAGAACTTAGTTTCCATTTCTGAGTTAGCTAAAGATGGATGTTTGGTTTATTTTAATAACTCTGTGGTTATTAAGGATCATAAACGGATTATCTGTTCTGATACATTGGTGGAAGATCTTTATATTATTACTCCAATCTCTCCTATACTGCAAGTGACTAAAACGAATAATACATCTATATTACCATATAAGAGAAAATTTTCTTTTTTAATGAATCAAACGTTTCTTTGGCACTTATGCTTAAGTCATATTAATCTAAAAAGGATACACAGACTGGTAACAGATAGACCTTTGAGTTCAGTAGAAGTGGAGGCACTGCTAGTCTATGAATTTTGCTTAGAGGGTGAGATGACCAAGAGGCCCTTTTTGGCTAAAGGTTATAGAGCTAAAGAACCGTTAGAGCTGGTTCCTTCTGATGTGTGTTGTCCTATAACAATCTAGGCTGGAGTTGGTTTTGAGTACTTCATCAGTTTTATTGATGACTACTCAAGGTATGGATACATTTACCTGATGCACAATGAGTCTGAATGCTTTGAGAAATTCAAAGTGTTCAAGGCGAAGGCTAGCGTCTAGGTAAAAGTATCAAATCACTATGATCCGATCGTGGTGGAGAATACCTCTTTGGAGAGTTTAAGGACTACATGTCATCAGAGGGGATTACATCCCAGTCAACTGCACTTGGCATTCCACAGCAGAATGGTGTAGTAGAAAGAAAGAATAGGACTCTTATAGAGATGATAAGGTCAATGATGAGTTATTCAAGTTTACCAGATTCATTTTGGGGACTCACTTTAGAGACAGCGGCTTATATTCTGAACTTGGTACCTTCTAGATCAGAACCTTATATTCCCATAAAATTGTAGATCCCCACAGAATTGTAGATCGGGCATAAGTCTAGTGTGAAACACATTAGGATTTGGAGGTCTCTAGCGCATGTGCTAAAAGAGAACGCGAGTAAGTTGGAATCGACGACAGAAGTCTGTTTCATTGTGGGGTATCCCAAGGGAATGAAATGTGGTCTATTTTATAATCCTACGGATCAAAAGGTCATTGTTAGCACCAATACCCGATTCTTGGAAGAGGATTATATTATGGATCACGGGACCAAAATCAAAATTATTCTAGAAGAACTGAGAGAAAATACCAGTAGAACAGAAGAGAAATCACAAGTCACTAATATTCTATTACCTCGTCGTAGTGGGACAATTATCAAGACAGGTGCAAATCAAGAACATGGTACTGATGCACATGGTTCAGATTTTGCACAGCGTATTACTGCTAATACACAGACACAGGTAGTGCCTCATCGTAGTGGGAGGATTGTTCATCAATCTAACCGGTATATGTTCTTGGGAGAGTCGTTTGACAAGATCCCGGTAGAACTGGATACCGAGCCATGTAACTACAATGATGCACTACAAGACAAAGATGAAGACCTTTGGCAAAAGGGCTATGAATTCAGAGATGAAATCTATGTATTCCAATCAAGTCTGAAAACTTGTAAAACCACCCAAAGGAATAAAACCCATTAGATGCAAGTGGATCTACAAGAGGAAGAGAGGAGTAGACGGGAAGGTTAAAACCTTCAAAACTAGGCTTGTTGCTAAAGGGTTCACTCAGAAAGAAGGGATCGACTATGAGAAAACCTTTTTATCGGTTGCCGTGCTTAAGTCTATCCGGATTCTCTTATCCATTGCCACACATTTCGATTACAAAATCTGGCAAATGGACGTCAAGACAGCTTTCCTTAACAAAAGTCTTGACGAGTGTATATATATGATACAACCAGACGGATTTATTGCAAAGGGCTAGGTGCACATGTTGTGCAAGCTTAAAAGATCTATTTATGGACTTAAGCAGGCATTGAGGTCCTGGAACACTCGGTTTGATCAAGTTATAAAGTTTGATGATTTTGATCAAAGTCCGATTAAGTCTTGTGTGTACAAGAAACGTGACGGAAGTGTGGTGATCTTTCTAGTACTTTATGTAGACGATATCTTACTCATCAGAAACGATGTGGGAGCATTATTTATGGTTTAAGTATGGTTATCTAGGCAGTTCGATATGAAGGACTTGAAATAAGCCAGTCACATCCTTGGGATCAAGCTTGTGCGAGATTGAAAATTAAGGATGTTGGGCTTATCACAAGCAATGTATATTGATGATATCCTTACTCGTTTTAGCATGTAGGATTCTAAGAAAGGATTTCTCCATTTCAGGCGTGGAATCACTCTATCCAAGGATCAATGTCTTAGGACACTTGATGAGATAGAGACGTTGAAGGCGATTCCTTATGCTTCGATAGTAGGAAGCCTCATATATGCTATGCTTTGCACTAGACCCGACATCTGCTTTGTCGTTGGTATGGTTCGTAGATATTAGTCTAATCCAGAGCAGGAGTATTGGACTGCGATAAAGAATATAATCAAGAACCTGAAAAGGACTAAGGATTATATGTTAATTTACTAGGCAGACTATCTAGTACCTTTGGGGTACACAGACTCAGATTTCCAGTCAGACATGGAGCTTGCATCAGGAGACAACCTTGCAGATCCTTTACAAAGAGCTTACCGGCTCAGACTTTTGATAGTTATGTAGAGGGCATGGGAGTCAGATATAGGGCTGCATGATTTTGAGTATAAATGGGAGATTGTTAGGGTTGGTATACTGAAAATCATATTTTTAGTATTTAATTTTATTTTAATA